>DWLO01001080.1:0-16293 GCA_018245335.1 Dalla quadristriga
CTAATATTATAAAGTGAAGGTGTGTTTGTTGATTTATGGGTTGGTCCTTCTTTCACGCTGCAACAGAGCGACGTGATTTGCATAGAGTGCCGAAGTGACATAGAATCTTATCGCAGATAAAAACACGGGTTCTTTAGGATAGATAAGGGAATATAAAGCTTTTAAACGATTAATCCACCGGGGAAGCGGACTCTCAAAGTCCCCCCGGTGTGCAGAAAGATCCGTGTCCTGGAGTGGGTGCTAAAATGATATGAAAATATTATTTCACACTTCATTGCAAAACCATATCTAGAGATTACATAGGGCGGACTTAATGTCTAATGGCATTCTCTACCAGTCAATCCTTGGTGAGCGTGAAACTTTGTCTGATGCTACATTAAAAACTCGTCAATTTTACCGGTACGTCTGTAAATCAAATGGTGCTTAAGTCTGTAAATAAAAGTCCCTAAACTCTTTAGTAATAATAATATTTCTTATAAATACTCGTACTCACTAAATACAAATAGATCGTCTTAGACTTAGAACAATATTATGTTCACTACACACAACTTACAAATTAAAAGTTAGAAACAATAAAAACTTATGTTTATATATTTTCACGTGTTCTTAGTGGAGTTATTTTAATAGGAGTCTACCTAACAGTAGTCAGTAGATAAACGAAAACACACGACCGGCACCTGTCAACTTATGCACAATATATTAGCATTTTACTTATAAGTAAAATATTTAACCATCTTACAAAATAATAGGTACTTAAAACATAGTGTTCAACTTATCAACTCGTAGATAGCTTATCAACAACAAAAGGTGAATGACCTGTGCGAGGTGATAGAACCTGTATTCGGACCGGAGAGTAACTACCGCCACGCCTTATTATTCAGCCCTGCAACATATTCACAGCGCTTGTCCCTCAAGCGATGAGATTTTTCGGACCGAGTTCGGAACGACGGACGGCGACCGAACTCAAGACTATAATCTTTGAATCGGCGTCGGCAATCTTTACGCGCTGCAGAAGACTGCGGCGACTGGACGGCAAACTTGACGCTGTAAACCTATTTGGTCACGCTGTAAAGGTCAGTGTAGGGCCAAAAGCAACTGTCTATTGGAATAAAAAGACGGCAAAACAGTAGAATCAACTTCATCGAGTGAAATTGCACCATATATTTTCATACATTTTTGTCTCCGGCTGCCGTCCGTTCGCCGTCACCGTGCAGCTGTCGGTAGACAAGCGCTGTAAATATCAGGAGTAACAACGCCCCGTAACCTACTTCGAATTACGACTGTGATCCTTTTAAGTGATGTAATAGGTGCCCTAGTGCGATTACAATAATCTATTACCTACATAAAATCTAATCTGGGACTTCGACACCTCGCATTGGCCTCACCAAGATAGTAATTAAACCTGCTTCCTTACCGGTATTTAATAATTAAATGCAGAGAGCTTCGATACGTAAGCCTTGTTCTTGTGATCGCAGATCAGACACTTAAATTTAATCTAGAATTAAGCTTTTCTTTATTTTTATAAAAGTATAAATGTGAAGTTTGTTTTTACCTAAGTAAATAAATAAACGATATCCCCTGATAAATTATAATGACTTTAGTTTAATGAGAAACAGCCTACATGAGAAAAGCAGATAGATCATCTTCTACGGTAGTAGGTATACTTACCTACATAACAAATATTGAAAATTACTAGATTATTGAACGAGTACATTGAATACATTAGCAAAAAAAAAATATTGAGGGTATGATTACGTACAAGTACATTACAGATTTGCAGTTTTTCTCTGTTTTTTTGTATGTTATCAATAAAAAAAGGTTTTTTTCGTTTTACTAGAAATGTCTGTCTTCACAATAAAATAGTATTAAAATCCTATAAAACGCGAGTCAGACCTCGGGCACCAACTGGTGCAAACATAAAGGGCACAATGTGTGATCAGTTCTAATCTTAAATGCTAATACTTATAGTTAAAATATTCGAGCTAAATAATGTGAAGATAAATAAGGTGTAACTTAAAATAAATATAATATTGGCTTTAGTTTGGTCTTGAGTTAGACAACATTTTACCCCAGCCAATATAAACGAAAACAGTTGAATATGAATACATAATTCCATATTGTGGACCTGGATCACGTCTGTGCCTTTTAGCGGCATTGGGAATGGGGTCTGGATTGGCCCTAGCCGGGTGGTTAAGGCCTAATTCACCATTACCGTAGCAACCAATGATTCTCGTATTGGGAAATGCAGCCCGAAAAAGTTCTTGTTCCAATTTGTGTTTCTGATCACGTCCCACGCATGACAGCTTCAAGGCTACACTGTGCTCGAACTTAGGCACTTGTTTTGCAAACTGAAAAAAGTGCAGCAAACATTTTAATTATGCCTGTATGTATAGTAAGTCTTAACTATGTGTACTTTGTTATCAGTATTAAAAATATTAGAATCAACTTTAGGTAGAATACTTTTTCCTATATGAACAGGGATTGGTTGTTTGATGCCATCCATACCAATCCTTTAACTAAAGAAGTCTTTTAATTTTATTACTAACGAATTTATATACCTGTTATCAATAATTCATACTTGGGACTAGGTGACTAAAAGTCCCTATTCACAGTTTGTTAAGGTTCTGTTCAAGTTTTGTCCTAATCTGCTGTCACAGATGTCCATGCATCCATGGACAGCTGAGTCCACACTGCATCTTTGACACGTATGTTTTATTACGTATGTATGTTGATGATCCTAACTGTTATCCTAACTGGTATATTCTAAATGTTAAATGTTAATATGATGTTTGTTTGAATGGGATTATAATTATTTTTTAATTTATTTCACTTACGTCATTGATAGATTGTTGTATCTTAGGTTTAGACCAATCTGACGATTCTAAGATCAAGGAAAACATGTCAAAATTATGCTCCACATTTTCTGAATGTTTCGGGATTGAGAACAATCCTATGGATACTAAATTATCACTAGTAAAATCAGTGCCTTCATTGATCCCTTCGACTAAAAGATTTATGTCGTTTTCACCAAATACTGTATCCTCAATTATGCAGCCACCCAGAGCATATGGTACTTCAGGTTGACTGAAAAATCATAAAATTGTATATTCACAATTTACACAGAAACAAGTGACATTTATTGTACTTAGTGCGGTACTTCAAGAAACTTACACATCTCTAAAATAATTTAAAAATACAATGTCCTCAACAGTATGCAAAAGGTATCTCTCCGCGACGTAAACCAGAATTCCCTTAAAGATTTTTTCTTTGGAAATCTCTCCAACTACATCAAAGAATTCTTCTTTGATTGACACTGAGCTAGACTTTATATGAATAGTATGAAATTCCACTCCTGGTATCATGGGAATAAAAATACCACCAATGAATGGTTTATTTTTAAGGTGTAAGATTGTATGCTCATATGTTATGGAATAAGGCAGAGGAACATAGGATAAGTAGTTTGCTTTTATAGCAAGCAAACGATTTTTTGGTGCATTTGCCTTATGGTTCACTAAGTCCATTACTGAAACAAACAAAACCATTAATTAATATTATAAATTTTATATATATGCTAGAAATATCTGACCTTAAAAGGATACAATCATTGTATAGTACTTTTATTGTATCAGAACAAATAAATTATAACTTACAACTGTGTTCTTTTTCACATGGATCCTTGCAAGGACTTGGTGTGATTGCCTCACACTTACTGATTAAAGTCAGGCCCGTTGAATTCACAAAGGTCATGATCACTAAAGGTTCAGTGTTAAAGGTACCAGACTGTAAAAATGTAGATGGATCCTTCAAGGGCTTTCTTGGACCTACCGACTGGTAACTTATAACAAAATCTTCGGCGCCTATTTGCTCTTTCCTCAGTGCTTTTACAGCGGAATGCCATGTGCTACATACATGTTTACACAACATTTTCTCCTGCCATGGCAAGTTGCTAATAATCTCTTTTGCTATAATATAGTTTAATGTTATATTTTCTACAAGATTACTACTGCATGGGACAACTTCCGCCTCCCTTAAAAGTACTCTATTCTCCTTGTAAGCAGCAATATTTTCGTCCATACATAACTTAACACATCTTGGAGTGTCATCTGTGTCTTCAACAGTAGAATCAACTTCATCATCACTCTCACTATCATTCTCATCACTGTTATCTTTAAAATACACTTCTGGAGGATTTTCTGCCATTTTGCGTTGCTTTAAATTTCTGTTACTATTATTGGATCGTCAGAACCACGGGGTAGTTCTCCCTTCAGTAGAGCAACAATAAAGCTGTACAGATAAATGAAGAAAAACAGCATATAATATGCCAAGTATATTATCACATCACGCAAGTGTTTCTTCAACTGTCCCCGGTTGTGTATCTCCGCCGGGTCGAATGCTCCTAGGTTACCTTGTGGTATAGTAAAATACTCGAACGATAACCACACCAACATAGGCAAGTTCACAACAAACAGCACTATTTCGCCATAGAGCAAAAACAAAAAGCTTAGGAATGAGTGAGCAATGTATTTGGGTAGTAACCAGTAATTTAATTTATCACAACACTCTTGAGCATTTAAGTAATCACATTCTAGATCCGATAATGTTATTATATAATATATTAAAAGAAATAATATTGCACCGGTATCGAGCAGGGATAGTGCAAACAACAAAGTTTCAGCCAATGTCATTACTAAACCTCCTCAGTGTTCCTTTGCCCAGTCAATAAGTCTCAACACCTTTTGAATAGTTACAAATAAATAGCTGCAGAACTGATGGCAAATTAAAAGTCAATTAAACAACAAACGATATTCAGCACCCACACTAACGTTAGTTCAATAAATTTATTCACATACATTAGCAATTTTATTAAATCGATCTTGATTTATATATATATTTGCAAGCTAATATCAAATCTCTGAGGTACCTAGTTAATTCTATGACAGCTATCAGTGTCATGCGTGTCATGTATGAGCACATCACAGATTACTAATCAGATGATGGAACGTACTTCCTGTAAGTGTAGTTCGATCGCTATTATACGAGTTCGATTTATCGAAGGTATATTATACTCGATATACTTCGAACTCCATCTAGTAAATTCCTAGTAATAAATAAAAAGTAAATGCATTTTTAGGCTGGTTTCTTTTTTTTTTAATTCGCCAGAATTATAAGATGTAATGATATTTTGTATTGTACATTATGCATACCAAATTGTAACTTTATTTTGACAATACAAGGTGACTAACGTCGATAGGTGCTCTCATCAGTAGTAGCAATTTTCCAAATCTGCCGTAGCAGTGTTCATTCTATATAAAATAAAATAAAAATATTTTAGGCACCCTAGACGAGGGCTGACAAATTTTCATCAAGCCACGGTTGAGATGTTATCTCTAAAACAGGGAGCTTTATATTAGATTTTTAGTTATATATTTGCCCAAACACTATGTTAGTTCAGGTTTGGGGCCCAAGTTGGGTCAAATCAGAGCGACTGTTATCCTCAGTTCGTATGCTCTATGTTCGCAAATAAAAATGCGAGTTACTAAACAATGCATACCGACCAGTAATTTATACTTATCATGCTAAGCTTTGTTAAAGCTAAAAAGATGAATGATTAAAAAAAAAATAAGCTTATTAAGCTCATTACTTTTCCATACCAACGTATTCAACTAATAACTAAAATATTTGTGGTTCTACGCCCAAAACTAAGCATGATATCTATTTGTCTCATAATTACCTAAGTAAACTCCTATACAGAACAGAAAAAAATATGTTGGTTTAGTTAGAAGTTACGGAGCCTCCAAAGATTCATTTTTCAAAACGAATTTTAACGCAGCCTTTGGCGTAAATAAATAATTTAAGGAGTTCGAAAACTCCAATGAAATTTACTTATGTAAGTTTAAAACATCATGCTCTATTTAAATATCGATGGGTAATAAATAGAGAAGATTTCTTTCAGGAATTTGTCAGGCGAACCAGCATTTAACTTCTGTAAACTTAGGGGTTACTTTTAAGCATCATACTACCATCAACAATTTTGCCGTTTTCACCGACAGAGTATGTTCGCGAACTATAAAACCGTGGTTTGAAAGGTTATACGTAACTCACTTAAGTAACTTTGGTATACTTACATGAATGATGCCAACTAACTCACTACAGTCACATCAAAAACTATAAATTAAACACAAATTTTGTGTCAAAACATTTTTTATTTAACAATCTTTTCTTAAGCTAATAAAGGCTTGGTAAATATTTACAAGGCTTCATTATACGGCAAGGTAAAAAAACTATCCAAATACACTACGTATTATCCGACATCTGCAATTATCACAAAGGTTATTATTATTACACATAATGTATACTTGGCTCTGCCATTACTTGTAACCTATATTCTAAGTGACCGCAATTCATTTATATACGTGAGTACACATAAATATGATTAATAAGTGCAGCTATAATTAAACAAGCAATATAACGAAGCCAGTTAATCTATTCATAAATTAATTTTAATGTACGGATAAAATGATTCAAATTCAGCACAGTACCTATATCACTTCGGAACATAAACTATTATAAAAACAAATATAAAACTCTCCTACAATAATAACAAATATGCAGAAAGTAGTACATTTTTTATCCAAACATTATTCTCACTTGATACTTGTTAAATTATATACTAATTCTCAAAAAAGAGAAAAGGAGTATAGGTTGAAAACACCCTTAGTCCCCGGGGGCGATAACATGAAGCCCCGAGTAGTAGTAATTCCCGTGGTTCAATAGTGTCCCACACATCAACTTATATTTGTCTAAATTGGATAGGTACATAATTTGGATGAGCAATTACGAAATTTATTCAAATAAAACTAAGAGTACTGTTACATCTACTTAGATAATGGAATAATACTTAAAGTTTAGTGAAGCAAAAATTTAGCATTTATTCAATGTTAGTCTTAAACTGTTTTTAATAACACTTCTAGTTTTATGCAAAGTTACTGATTTATGCTTGTCATTTGAAGGGCATGTGGAACCTCAGCAATTCTTTAAATAAGAAAGGAAATAAGTGCTCTAAGCTATGGCTGGCTGAGGATGGATGCCATTGCCTCAAGTCCTTTTTTTTCATAAGCAAACACCCAGACCAAGTCTATCATTGTGATGCCATAAAAAGTTCTATGACATAGATTTTCAAAATAATTGTTATCACGCAACTGGCAACTGGCCTCAATTTATTCCAAACTTAGGGCGTCTACATATTAGAAGGTACCTTACTTTGTATGGCTTTTGTTTAAATCAATATGTGATGCTACAATATTTTCAATAAAGTTTGATTACAGATAGCTAAGTTACATATAATTATAGCACCAAACCTTATGTGAATGAACTTTAAAAGATGTTGACTTTTAAAGTACGAGCACATTTTTCCACCAACATATACACACTCAGACCACAGGCAGAGATAAATGGAACCTTATATACAAAAAAATTAACATACATAATTATTACTATACAAATAATTTCCCCAAATTTGTGTTATGTGAATATGATACAATACAAATATCAAATTGGCACATTCGAGGCAGTAAAGCCGTATTCGTTGTCATGACAGGCATCCAAATATTAAATTAAATATAAATGCAAAAAATGGCAATAATTTATCTGATTCACTGATTCTAAACATCTGTAACAGTTTAATGTTAACGCAAAACACAATACACTAAATAAGGACGTTAGCAAAACACACGACACTAAAGGATAAATCCGAACGAAAACCAGTGGATACTGGGTAGGTGAGGGTAATAAAATAAATAACTAGAAATAATGCACACAAACAACTATGCAAGCACTGCACGTTTATAACATTATAAATAATGACGCGTCTATCCTAACTTTAGTTGATACACTGGAATGATATTTTTTTAAGAATGTTTTGTTCCTACGATTGATTTACTTGCTTCATAATAATGTCGACAGCAGCAGACAAATCGATATACAATGATAAATAAAATACTGTGTAAAGCATGTTTTACACTACAACAATATCAAAATTTACAAAGATATGCATGCTTACATGCAATAAATGGAAGATATTATAGTTACAAATTACTAAGTGAATATCTATGAGTGTTTGCACAATTGTTTGATTGCAAGGAGTTTGCTCACTACTTTTAACTAAATGAATTCATACCTAATATTGTTCCCGAGCTGGTCCCACCCATGACGATGGCTTGTGAATATGCATCATGCTCTCTCTTTTTTCTAGCTAAATAGTATGCGTTTTGTGATTTGTTATTTGAACAAGGAAAGCTTCGAGAAAATGCGAATAATATGTATTAATAAGAGAGAGACAAGCTCACTTGTGCCACAATTTGCACTTCAACAAGACTGGAATGTCACATATTGATCTGGGAAATAGCTATCTATGCAATAGAGACCAATAAGCTAGCTGGTTTACAGGTCACACTTGAACAATCGTTCACATCATACAGTAGTGATTACTGGCAACAAACGGCGTACACGACTTGAGTGTCAAATTTTGCTCATGTCTCCACAAAAACAACTATTCTTATGATAATTTTCCCCTACGTTTTAGTCATCGGGCGGAATGCAGAAATCCACAACTATGTTGAGTATTATATTATACTTTCATTATGTACATAAGTAGATATGCCTCAGTAAACAAAATGGATTTATTATAAAATGTGAGCCAAGTATGTTACTGCGCACGTGACCGTGCGAACGCTTCACACACACCAGTAAAACAAACACAAATAAGTTAACTAATATCTAGCGATACAAACATTTCGTATCAAGTATTAAGTACCTTACATTTATAAATGTATACAGTCCTTCACAAATTGTCAACACTTTGTGTTATACGATCTTACTTCTATTTTCCACTAAATTAGTCACAATCCTGGAAGAACGACACTGAATAGACTAGCGATCATTATTCGAACCACTACTCGGTAGTGCTTCGTCATTTCTTTGCTGTATTTCACTTCACGCACACATTTTAATTTTCACTGAAAGAGTCTGCTTAGTTCCCATACGTCGAAATTATTTCTTTTTATATTTGCCGGTGTGATGTATTTATCGAAATTCCCACATCGCTCAGTTCAAGGGGAGCACGGAGGGTATTATTTAGATATTTAGAGATCATTACGAAGCATCGTTTACTAGAGAGCGCCAGGTGTTAATTTTTCAAGGCGGCGGGGTGGGGTCAGGTGGCGTCGAACTCTATCTTGTCCCAGGAGTAGTGTTTGCGCGCGGGGCGCGGTGCGGGGCGCGACGGCACTCCTCCGAGAAGCGGGTCGCACTGCGGCACGTGTCCGCGCCCGAACAAGTTCGGAATCCGCTCCGTGTCCATGTAGTCGTAACAATCGCTATCCACATTCATATTCGAACCGAGATCGATTCCGAACTCCTTGAAGTCGATTTCGCACGGATGGTCCTCGAATGTAGCGTGCCGCGTGTCCTCGTTCTGGAACGATGGCAGCGATAGCTCTTCCATGTCATCGAACCCTGTCCGGCTGTGATCTAGTATGTCCCCGTTGGTGAGCGGCGTCATGCTCATTCTTTCCTGCAGTTCATCTACTATGTCCATGTCGGTGTGCGCTCTGTCGTCGCTATCTACGGCTAGCAAGCGACCGAAGAAGTCATCTTGATTATTACATGTCGAATCCGAACTGCCGAAATCTGTATGGAAGCCGTTATTGGACAACAAGTCGACGCTAAGATCGGTATCGATGTCGGTCACCGACGGATCGCACCGGCTACCATCATTGATCGCATGCAGGTCAGCATGACTCATAATTTCATTCTGAATATCGTTGAGTTCCCTCTGCAGCTCGTCCGCAGCGAGCGAGTCTGTACAATGGGAGTCGCCTAATACATCGTCGGTGAGGACATCGGTAGGAGAGAACTCACTAGAACCAGCAGTGAGGTAGCCGGCGTCTAGTGATCTCACGCTCACATTTCCGACAGCAGACGGCGGCAGCTCGCCATTTTCGACCAAAATTTCAAGGACGTCATCCATTGTTTGGCTTTCCTCGTTGGTATCGTGCATGGAAGTGACGACCGGAGGCATCGGCGGCGGCGGCGGCGGAGGGGGCGGGGGCGGCGCGGGGCTGTGGTGCGCGCGCGCGGGTCCGCTCACGCGTCGCCCGCCGACCGCGCCGAGCCGCGCGCGATTTGCGGCGTCTGGCTCGCAGCGCTCCTTACTCTCGGTGGCGAGCGACAGCGCCACCTCGCGGCGCCCGCGCGACGTCACGCCCCGCTGCTACCCCCATCCGGCCGATGGCTTTTCTCTCTTCGTGAGTGGGCTTTGCTTTCTAACATACTTCCGCTATCCGATAGCCCTCGATTATTTAAATACTTAATTTAAAAGTTGCACACTTTTGTGTGACAAGTATACTTCAATATACTTGTATCAACAGAGCAACGAAGTCAGTTAAAATATTGATGAACGTATTTCAAAATTTTAAAGAAGTTATCTACTAGGTAGTTAATCTAACGCTATGTCAGTAAATGAAATGAAGATATTAAAACATTTTTAACTTGATAAGATAACTAAAATATCCTCTTTAAATCATAAATAACAGAAAAATAGGATGTTGCTAAGGTCCTACAGAAAACAATTGCTTACCAAAATAATATAGTAAGTATCTTATTGTTCGTGGAATATAAATTGTTTGAAGTATAAATCATTGTTCTTGTTTTAGAAAAGTACAAGAGATTTGCTGAGTAGGTAGGTACCTACTTGAAAAAATTAAGAAATTCAAGACAGTTCCTAAGAAGGAAATTGATAATCTGAGAATTGAATTAGCTCGCGAGGGCCGTCGGACTAATCCGCAGCTCCAGTTTCTGGGTCGCTCGAATATAACGTGTACAGGCTGCTCAATAACGTTATTCATCAATTATACAAATTCCATTTTACCTGCTCTCCAAAACCCCATTACCGATATTTTCATCATAAAGGTCTACAAATGCTATGAAACGCAAGATTTTTATTTGCATCATTTCACTGAAAGAAGTAATTATAATATTGGGGTACCATAGAAAAATAGTATAAACACTGGTATTATTTAATAAAAGTAGTTATACCTTATTATTGTCTTCTTATGCATTCTATTTCCATTACTACCTCCTTGAAATGCTTCTAGGGGCTTTGTTTACAGGTCGCTGCAGTAGATATTTTAACTCTATGAAATGGTCTTACTTAGTCAGTAAAAGGATAAAGTTGATAGTAATTCTATGGAAACTCACATTGCCAATTTTGTAATGCAACACTTAATGGGAATATTGATTGCATCAACTTGTTTAGTGGTTTGTCAAATTGTAAACTAAATAAGTGTTAGTGAATCACATGAAACGTGATTACTTTCTTTATTCTCATTTTCCGCATAGGCTCAATTTTTTAAATCATTCTTAGAGATCTTTAATCAATTTGACCAGCCACGTCCTTGTCCTATACATTATAATAATCCGAAATCGGATGTATAATTTGTATTTATTTGAGAAAAGTACGGTGTGCACCGGTAGTTTGACGCGCGTGTGTGTGATTGGGATACGCAGAGACATGCTAGCAACAACAACATATTGGTCGGCGAGAGCGGGTCGCTGGCGCGGCGGTACGCGCGGCCGTCGCGAGAGTCGCGCGACTACAACGCAAACGTGGCGCGCACGCACGTGCGACTTGCGCACCACGCGCAACACGCGCACCACGCGCACCACGCGCACCTCCGACACGACAACACACTCGACATTATTCTAAAACCTCTCATAGAAAGCACGCAGTAAGTAAGGCTTGCCCAGGATTCACCACTTGTGTCCGACACGTAGAGGAATGTTCGTTAGCTGCACGCATTGGTTATTCCCCTACCGGTTGCTCGGAGGTTTGTGTTTGTGTTTTATGTTATGTGTGTTAGTAGTGCATGCGGTACAAGGGTTTCTTAAGGCATGCTTATGCATTTTTATTAGATGGTTTTGAACACTAACACGGACTGACTAACCAACAAGTGTTTTTATTATGTACTTAATTTATTTATTAATGTGACTTTTCGTTTGTTTCTTATTTGTTTCGTGTTAAAACATTTTTGTTTTGTGTGTAATCTAGCACTCGTTTGTCGCTATTTTTGTGTTTGTGCTAATATATTTTTTATATCTTCCTTATTGAAATAATATAATATATATTATACTTCAAAAATGTTCATTCTAACTTCTTAATTTTTATTGCATACAGACTGCAGAGCAATTGAACCCAGCCGATGATACATCTAGTGCGCTGAACTCCACATTTTCCTTAACGGCAAACGTCGGTAAATCTTCCAGGGCAGCTGAAATGAGTACAGAGTTGTAAACTTGTAGAATTGGAGTAATTTGTTGAAGAAAACATTTTTTTTCTATCATAATTAAACAAGCGTTTGACCGTGACCCTGCTGAAAAGATATATCGTTCTGGAAACACAGACGCCAGCAAGAAATTCCATCCGCGTAACGAGGGCGCGTTACGAGTCTCAACACAAATACAGAAAAACGCTCCTGTACGAATAAGGTTATTTGATGCGTCCTGTATCCTTTCAACTAATATACTACAGCTATATATTGGAGTGAGCTCTCGTTGCAAATAGTCAAGTCGACGCAATAAATTTCTTCAAGCAATAATATTATATTTAACTAATTTAAAAAAATGGCTATGAACTTTTTATTAATTTATTGCTTACTGGTACTACGGTACATGGTAATTATTTGAGAAATAGGTCACAAATTAATTTAAAAGAATGTATAATTAATTATGTAAATACAAGGACTAAAAGTAAGGAATCACATCAGTGCACTCCGATTTCTGGCCTATTCATGTAGATATAAGGTATATTATGTTTAAAGTAACATTCTTTCGTAGGCAATGGATACAACATTTTGTAAAAAAATATACTTATTATAAAAAGTACATAGTTGTTAACAAAAGTTACAACTTTTATAGTTATATGTAATGAATATAGATAAGTATGATCCTTAATGTACTTAAATGTGTAAATAACGTCTTTAACAACCCAATTATATAACATAGTATCTTCTAACTAAGCGAAACTCAGGCATATAATACTCATAATGATTGACACTTTGTGCCAAAGAAAATATTATATAATAATATGACTGTACATGTATTTAACTGCCCTTAGAACTTGTATAGACTCAAATATGAATACAATAATAAGTTAATAACACACAGATTCATTAGGGCTGAAAACTTAAATTTACTTTTACCCGTCCAAGAAAAATTTAATAATTCTGTATCTACAAAAAAAACATAAAACGAAACTGGTTCACGCTTCATGTTACGGGAATGAGGAAATAAATTTAATTTTAAAGAACGAACGCTATTTTGAATTTTCCTAACATGCCAAGAATTAAAATATTGCGCTGCAAAATGTCGTTTTAATAAAAGGATGTATTAAGTAATTAGGAAATTAGTTCGGTACAGTACAACAACGGATTCATGATTTCGGTAACGAGTAATAATCGCAGTTACGTAATGTACTATCTACCTGTATTTCGTAAAATTAGCCCTCTCAAAATGTGTCGACCCATTCGTGAAAAAGTGGTTTTGTATGAAATATGACGTTTGATGTCTTTCATGGCTTTAATTTATTATGTAAACTGACTATCGATTATAGTCAACACAAAGTTATAGGCCCGTTTTGAAAAATTGATACAAAGAAACCGATGTTTACGACATTTCGATTGAAAATGAACAGAGTTTGTAATCGTTTAGATTACAACTTTCATTTAACATTATTTAAGGTTTACTAGGTCCAACTTTACTAATAATAAAGTTATGTATAGATTTCATAATTGAAATGCGTATTAATTTTCGGAAGACGAACCAAAATCATCACTTGAACTATCGTCTCCTGTATTTATAATTAATTCCGCTGACGCTAGGCTATTTACACTTTTAAAATTTAAAAAAAACTTTGTAACATTTCGTTTCCTTTTTAGTCAGGTTTTAAAGGTCCGTGTAGTTTTTTCTTCGATGATATTTTCGTCTATCTTTTTATCTATTATACAAATTTCATTTTTTACTTTCGATTATTAGATTGTTGATCGTTATTAGTTTTGATTTGTATGATTTGTCTAAAAGTATTCGACTTTTCGATTTAGTATTTAGTAGGTCTTGACAAAGTCATGACTGAGGAGTGTCAAAACAGCCCTATTGATTTGTGACGACTATAATGACATAATTATATCGTTTACTGAAGGAGGAACTGCCAATCATGAAATTATGTAGATATGATAGATATAGTACATGGTGGATTTTTGAGACGGGGCAGTAAGGGTAGGTACCTAAACCATTGTAGCTACGGAAAAACGCTCTGAGGTGCCTGAACTTTTAGAAATATTTGCATCACGGATTTTGGAAAAAAATTACATTCTGCAAGAAATTTTCAGTTTACACAAAAACTTTTTTTGATGCACATGGGTCAAAAGTCTATTTTGGACCGACTGAGGTAATAGTACTTTTAAACTCAGCAATCGCGAAATACCCATATATTGTGTACGAAATGTGATTCGCAGCAGACGCAACTTATACTTTTTAGTTACCAAAACTGTTTATTTGGGATAGATAGAGCAGTACTATTATTCATTCTGTGATTGCGAGCCTGCCCCGTATAACCCACCCTGTATAAGGCTATGCCTCCCTGCATAAAAATAAAATCCAATAAGAGTATATATAGCCCAACATTTGTACTCGTCACATGTAGGATAGGTAGTATGAGGTACGTCCATTAATTAAATTTCAGCTGGGTAGTTTGACTAATCTATATAGTATTTGTTTATAGTTCAAATGGCACAGAAGGTGCCATGGAGACATACGAGTACACTATATTAACAGTTATGAAACACACCTGATTTAGTTAAAAAAATCAAAACACTCACAAATATGTATTCCTTATTGATATTCTGACGATGTAACCAACTTGAGGTTAAAACGAAACACGTTCTGCATCGAACGCCATGAGAGATAACAGTTAGCGATTTCATAAACTGCCATCATTTCATTAAATATTTGAACACATCAGCATTTGACTCGGCAGCATATTTACCATCAAGCATTGTTATTATATTATCTGTTTCTTACATTGAAACAACAGACTACGAGTATGTACGAGTATATAAGAAATCGGATTTTTTTTTGTAATAATTCACGGGTCTTAAATAATCTGTATTGTCTATCATTTTATCCATCATACTAGGTACTATTTTAAATTGATGTGTACAGTTGTTATGTAGTTTAGTCTTAGGATGTATGTTACATTATAGGCCTACGTTTTTATAAACATTACCATTTTGTATTTGTAAATTACGAAAAGTTTACCTCTTATATTCTAGTATAAAATTAATGATTATTTTTATTCTTATATGAAAGCAATTCCAGACCGAAAATTGTATGCAATATATTTAGTAATAACGTTTAAGTTGTATTCATGTATATTATACTAATTAAAAAGCAATCAGTCAATTTATACAGTGACAAGACTGATAACTCTCTTTATGTAAACATGTGCAGTTTGTGTATTTTTTCAGAACTGTTCTCATTGTTCACAATAAATAATAATAATTTTCGATTGTTTATTATTTTATAGCCCCATTTATCCTTTTTTCTATTTAGATTAATCAAACTTGAACTTTATTGAAACATGATATATACACAGTAAACTTACTACTTACTTACTTACAATGGTTTTACTTACACCTTAACCATTGTAGCTACGGGAAAACTTTATCAGGGGCCCGTCCTTGACCTTTAGAAATAATTTGACCTGCATTCACAGATTTTAGAAAAAATTATTAGTCGTCAAGAAAAATTCGTAGTTTAAATTTTTGCGATCAGTATTTTTTGTAGCCTTTATCATAAAATAAATAATAGTACTGCTCTGTCTATCCGGAATGAAAAGTTTTGGTAAGTACCTATAAAAGTATAAGTTGCGACTGTTGTTGTTGCGTCTATAAAGTTCATGTATTTACTGCATCCGGTGCAGGTTGTAAAGGAAAGTGCTAACAGCAACTGTCCATTCGAAAGAATAAAACTTTACTTATTTACATAGTAGAAAACAATAAACATAATTTCAACTTAAAATACAACATACTCCTCGTACTCGAAAACTCCCGTGAAAAGTTATAGTTATAAATAAGATTTTTTCTAAAGGAGCTCTTTTTTTTTTTTTTTTATGGTTATAAGATAGCAAACGAGCATGCAGCTCCACCCATCCGCTGCTGCCCATGACATCTGTGACAAACC
>DWLO01001081.1:0-16293 GCA_018245335.1 Dalla quadristriga
CACGTTATATTTTATCTCGGATCATTCCTATCTATTCCCGCCAATATTTTATTTTTTTTCAGATCAAATCCATATCTTTGTTAGTAAAAATAAGTAACAATTTGGCCTATGACTATGTTATTATTGTTAGTAATAACATATGGTTTACAGTGCGCAGGTTATTAAAAAAAATATTGGTAAGTAGTCTACCACGCTACGCTGGTAAGGCGCTAGGCTATATATATTTTTGTTGAAAGTTTTAAAGTCACCCGAGGCGCGGTTTCCTTCAGGAAATGACGAACTCTGCATAATATTGGTAATTTTGACTACTAACGGATTCGTGAATGTTCTGTGAATATTGATTCCTTCAAAATCAAGTCAAAGCGCATTCACCTTCATCCTTAACCTTAACATATTTCCTGAATTCTTCTTCTCTGTTCTTCTTCCTCCAGTAGTGTATTGAAAACTTCTTTGTATTTCGTGCCCGGCACCTTTTTAAAAGCTATTTTCTTTCTCTTCTCCACAAAGTTGTCTGGAAGAAATCGCTGTTTAGCGTTTACATCGCCTTTTGTACCTTCTAAGTTTTATACTGTTTGTATTTCTTTCTCTTTTGGTGTACAATAAAGAGGTTTATTATTCTGATATATTATTCTCAATAACCTTAACCGACTAGCAGACCAGGGAAGTTCCGTCCGAATCCGAATATAGAAATAGAAACAGTATGTCATTGTCTCAATTCCACTAGCGTTCCTTAATTTGTGTGTGCTTTTAATAAAACTGCAAATTGCATATCTTCGTTGGGTTTTTATTTTAAGGCGACAGAGTCACGGAGCAAAGTATTATTGTAACTATAATGGCTTTATAGATACCTACCACAGATACTTACATCTAGAGCAGATGGAGGTGCAAAAAATAAAAAAAGAATCTCTCGTTTTGACGTGTTACTCTTAAAATACGCATCTTTCCATCTATCCCTACCAGTAGAACTAGCTTAGTAGGGATATTGAAGAAGTCAAGTTTTTACGGTCCTATTCCTATCTATGAGTTTTCTTATGCCGTTGGATCCTTAAAGTAATGACAAGAAATGTAATAACAAAATAATGCTTGTGTTACAACGAAACATTTTTGTTGTAACAGTTTTTCAGAAGTAGATATTTGAAATAAGCCCATTATATCTCGTTTTTAAATTGTCCTGAAACGTCAAATATAGCTGTGGACCTGGTAGTTGATAGCTATAGTGATACCGACTCCTAATCGTGTTACGCCCACATAAATTGTGTCAACACAGCTTGACATAAAAATATTCGGTGATCCAGTTTGCGGCAGTTATAGGCAATTCAAAACAAATGTATCCTATTCTACTAATATTAAAAATACCAAAGTTTGTGTGGATGGATAAGTGGTTGGATGGATGGATCGAGCAAGCTACTGTACGCACTGTATTTTTATGCAGGTGTTACCTTGAACCCTGAAAAAGGGACATAGGCTACGTTTTTAAAATCATCCTCTATAGTGGCTAAATAGAGGATAAAAGTTTTGTTTGTATACCTGTACCAAATTATTTCGCAGTCAGAGCCCCCAGTAGTGTAAAAAAAACCTATTATGAAACAGCTCTTGGCTCTCTTGGGTAGTAACAATAAGGTTCAAAAATCAGCGGCCTATTTGAAACTTTCCATGAAAACGGGAAATCTATCCGTACCAGTAGAACTGGCTACAGGGATACGTGGATTGGTTTTCCATTTTCACTGCGAACTAATAAAGGCAGTAGACGGAATGATTGAAAATCAGCAATCGTTTAACAACTTTCACTGTTTCACTTAAATGACTACCTACATACAATTTCACAACTAACAACTAGCTGTTAAAAGCTTAATAGGCCAAAGTGTCATACAAATATTGGCTGTTGTAAATGTTTGCCTAACATGTTCAGTCATATAACGGAAAAATAGCATGACGCTGATGGTGCCGCTGGGTTTTAGTGGGTATTCCGGCATGCCGGCGAGTCCCACATCCCCGCCTGGGTTCACAGGGCCAGGCGGGTTGCGTAAATACATTTACAAGCGAAAAAAAAAAGAGCCATGCAGTCAGCCAATAACCGCTGTGTTTTATCCGTAGTATCCCAGCAGATGCTGAACAAGCTGGTATGCATACAGCACGAGGAGTGCGGCGCCTGCCTCTCCGCCGCTTCGCACTGCCGCTGGTGCGCCGACCCGTACTACAGCTCGGCTGCCCCGCGGTGCAATGACGACGAGAGGTGAAAAATAATAACCTTACCAATTATGAAATTGGATTGTCTGTCTGTGACCTTTTGACCATAACTTTAATATCTGTGATATTGAATACAAAAATTAAATGGAATATGCTATTTATGTGACACCTAAACTTAATCAACCGTTTTTAGAATTATTGTCTGTCTGTCTGTCTGTCTGCGGTTTGATAGTCGCGAATAGGCTCTGAAACCGCTTTTAATGAAATTTCAGGTATTGTAGAGTGTGTTAGTGTACTTACCTATTACTAATGTTTTATCTCAGTATCTCAACCAGTTTTTAGTTATAGCCCTTAAGCGCCTGAAGTACCTAGTCTGAACCACTTTTTACTATTTAAAACTTTTCTGTATATCGAAATTTCACGCAGGCAGTGTTGGGGGGATTCCCTAGGAAAAATTAAACGCTTGTACAATCATACCTCGAACTTACATTTTATGTGTCACTGGTAGCGTGGACATATACACTAGAATTTGGTTATGGATCAGCATTGTGAAGAAGGCTCTTGGCCAATATGACAAGTCGCTGTCTCTTCCTTCATCTAAAAAGAAGGACGGCTCCATCGTGAGATGAGTTTCAGATTCAAATAGATATTAGATATAAATAGATAGATATTAAATAGATAAATATTAATTACGTAGATTTGTCTACTAGGATACAAAAGTAGTCTGTTCGAATAAAACAAAGATGCTTTAACTAAATCGAAGTCACAACTTTGATAAAAAAATAACGTAACACGTCCACCGAATTAAACAAAGTCATCTAGTCAGTTACATTCTGTGTAAAAAACTGAATAGAATTGATTGTGTAGGTAATTGTACTAAGGTGAAATAAGAGGCTTAATTTGAAGCCAACCTCGGGTCAATAAGTTGTAATGGGCGTTATAAGCTGTGCTATTTACTGACATTACCGCCTCGCTTTGAGCTCGACGGAGATTTATAGCGTTCCCACGTTTACTTGTCGCTTTTGTAGGTTCGACTGAGTTCTACTGCTGAATATAACAATAGGAACAATCTGGTAGGTACTTAGAATATTTGGAAAGTCAAACTGATAATATCTGATTATGTTTTAAAGTAAAATTAAAACGTATCATTTTAAAAATATTTTCGTACAGGCCTTAAAATGTTTCCTGTTTATTATATCGATTGACAAAAGAATATAGAAACGTTCAATAAAATTGACTAGCTTTTATGATACGAAGCAATTAGAGACGATGTTTGTATTTTTCGGGAAACAATTACATTGAAAGTTGGATACATAATTATTCTTTTATTAAATTGCAGAGTGGATTGCTGTAAATTTCGAATCATCACAACTTTTGAATAACTCTCATTATTTCGCAACCACTACATATGATAATTGATAACATAGCCACACCTTTATACCTCTGTATACATACAATACATGTCTTAGGCCACCTACCCGCAATCAAGACATCTCCATGATGGATAGTGAAGCGGGCATGACGCGCTGCTATGAACACTTTCAATAGAGTTATTTTATTGTAATCGCATGCTGCGTCGGTCCGTTATATCACAGATCGACAATCAATGTCTTTGAGAAACAATGGAAAGTTCCACGGAATGCCAGCTGAGGTCGAATTTGATGCTCAGAATATTTAATTACGAGATTGAACATTGATTTTATTCTATTGTTTCAGTTTATAAAATTTGTATTAGTATTTACAGTTCATTATAAGATATATCAGACCTGGGTAGGTAACTATGTTTCTATTGGTTTTCATGTCGACTGTACAACTTGTAGATAGAAATAATATCATATTTTCTGTTCATTTTTGTACACAATTAGCCAATCAAAATTATCGAATTCGAATCCTCTTAGTAAGTATAGAGACAGCCAGACGGATTTACTATAAATGTGTATACTTTATAATTATTTATTACCTGAGATAATTACTTGCAAGCACGTTGTTCATTCTCATATCTTAACGACCACTTAAAAGTCATATTTTTTGAGAGTAAATAAATTATTGTAAATAAATTATTGTATGTTTGGTGAAAATGTAATAATATGGAACGTCTAATTAAATAATCCGGTAAATACCGATATTCGTAATATTCAAACTCATAGATTCCGTGATGCAAGTGGGCTGACTTTGGTTTGCAAATAACAACCTTTTGTGTCAGTCTCGTGGCAGCAAGATGCGGGCAAGGCATGATCCAGCGACCAGTGAAGCCTGTCTGGAAGGTGCTCGAGGACCGGCCGCTTCAGGACGTGGCAGCTGACAGCGACGAAGCAGTCGTCCAGATACAACCGCAGAGAATCAGTCTTTCGTTGAAACCAAGTGAGTAACTGCATTTTCAAACTTACACTATTTGATTCTCTCCATTTTGCAAGTGAAGGACAAATCCTTCACGTGCAACTCCACTTTCCACTCCTACTTACTACTTACTCATGTGTGTGTACTGCGTAGATACAATATAAGTGAATGTACTGGGCGCATTAATTGTTTCTTAAAACAATGCAAACATGCGAAAGTCCAAGGGTTATATCATAGCGCGTTGTAGGCCTCGAAAGACATATTTATCACTTCTTCTTGAAGCACTCCATATCGTAGCTGAGGTCGATGGAATATCATTCCACAAACTTCTAGTTCGCAGCAGGTTGGATTATATAAGGAACTGGTATAAGGGCGACTGCCTCGAATCGATGCAATGCGGTTGATCCGAAAGGTATACAACTGAAAGGTATCTTTGATAGGAGTTCGAAGCTGGCATTTGTGTGCCGTGTGATACAATTTACAATGGTTACAGTTTGCAAACGCAGTAGGTATACAGGCGGCGGCGGCAGTGAGGCATTAGAGCAATGAGAAATGTAGTTCTTGGAGACCATTTATTTTGTATGCCTTTTATATATGGTTTTATATATTTTGTATGCCTTTTAGATGTCGATACTAGCTCTATTCTCTGTAACATTTAAACCTCTGACTAGATGAGTATTACAAGTTTCATGTCTGTGCTGTGTTTGTAGGTAAAAAGTGTGTATCTGTACTGTTTATGTCTATGATGGAGATATGATAAACCGGTTAAGGTTTATAAATTAAAAAACAAATTACTTAGACGTACGTGTTGCGATTATTTTCAGGGGAGACTCGGGTCATCAAATTCAATTACCGACCTGCAAAAAACTACCCTTTGGACTTATACTACCTGATGGATCTCACCTGGTCTATGAAGGACGACAAAGAAACCTTGGTTTCCCTGCACGATGATCTCCCTCCAATGTTGAAGAACCTTACGGATAACTTTAGGTAAGAGAACCTTTTGCAATAGGTTTATTAGGAACCAAACCAGAAACCTGCGCAGTATAGCCCAGTTGTGGACTCCAGCACCAGTTAAAAATCATTGTTATAATTGATGAAAAGTTTATTCATCTATTACGTAAGGGACAGAGTAGTTATTGAAGTTTAAACTCAATCGCTTTTGCCACCTATTCGGGAGGTCCGGGTTCAAATCCCAGGTACACACATCGACTTATCGAAGTTATGTGCGTTTTAAGCAATTAAATATCACTTGCTTTACCTGCATGCCTGACAGTTCTCCATAATATTCTCAAACGCGTGTTTGTGTCAAAGTCCACCAACTTGCAGTTGGTCAGCGTTAAATCCTTTTCATTCTGAAAGCAGACCCGAACTCAGTAGTGATTTTTCAGCCGCTCAGAGACAACGCTGATAGGAATGTTACTGAACCTGGAGAGTAATCGCTTAAATATGTTTTCATTGATTCCAGACTGGGTTTCGGCAGTTTTGCTGATAAACCAATAATGCCATACACAAGTACTGACGAAAGACGTCGAGCAAATCCGTGCGCAGTGGAGGGCGAGGCTTGTGAGGCAACCTACAGCTACAAGCACCACCTATCACTCACCAATAAGGTCAGTTCACGGCTGGGTGTAAGGTAAATAGTATGCATATTATGAAAAGGTGTTTAATACCTTATAAGAGACCAACGTACTTGGTATCTTAATAAAGCTCCGACGTTTATTTGGTTGGAGCCCTTAGCAACCTGAAGCTCTGGAGGGATTTGAGGATAGCCTACATCAAAGAGGCGACATCTATCTTGGATAGAATTTTATCTTATGTCTATAAAAATACAATGTAGGTATCTGGTAGTTGAACAATTACTTTGTTATTTTATATTTTTTAAGTATAGGATTATGAAGATTTTTAAGAATTTTGTTCGGATTATTTCCTTTACATTTAGAAAGTCCTAAACGTTCACAACCGGCAACACACGTCGAATTTACTGGTCTTGCACGTGACCATAGGCGACAGTATCCACTTACAATCAGGTGGTGCGTATGTCTGTTGGCTTCAAGTCTTGATTGGTGAGCAAGGACGCTCTGGGCTTTGAACAAAACATTTCTAATGAAATCATCGATGTTACCGGGACACACTTGATTGGATAACATTCCCAGGATTGAACAACTGTTTTTTTTTCAGGTAAACGACTTCATCCAGAGTGTTAACAGTAGTTGGGTAACAGCAAACTTGGATAACGCGGAAGCCCAGTTGGATGCGCTCATCCAAGTGATGGCTTGCGATGAGGCGGTTGGCTGGTCGCCGCGGAGCAGAAAGATTGTCATCTTGTCATCTGACGGTCTTATGCATACAGCTGGAGATGGAAAACTTGGTAAGAGATATCAAAATACAAAAAATATGTTGGGTATGTTTGTAAGCTGCTATTTACGATTGAACGTTTTGTTTATCCATTCTGAAGATAATTGTCTAATCTTTTCCGGACCGTTACTGCATTTGCCATAAAAAACTACCGACTACAGTCCATCTGCAACTGCCTCTAATCTATTAAATTGACCTTCCTACTACTATTTCTTTTTCCACAGGCGGTGCATCAATAAGAAATGATGAATCTTGTCATCTCGATGAAAACGGGTACTATAATGAAGCTGGCGTTTATGATTATCCGTCTATAGCTCAAGTTTATAGACTATTAGATAAGTACAAGGTATTGCAATATTGTTGAACCAAGTTGAGCCTTCGTTACGCAAATCTCCATTGTGCTAGGTACCTAAAGCAAGCCGCTGCTTATATGTACATCATTGTTTATATACAACATTCCTCACGTAAAGATTAAATGGTTATTATTGGTTATGTTACCCGTTAACTAAGTATAATGTTGATTTATGTCATTGTTATAGGTGAATGTAATTTTCGCAGTGACGGAGAGTGTAAAGTCTCATTACGACAGCTTGCACCAACTGTTGAGCGATTTCACTTACGTAGCAAAGTTAGAAAGCGACAGCTCGAACATCTTGAAGCTTGTAAAAATGGGTTACGAAGACATCGTGAGCGTGGTAGACTTCGAGGATGACTCCGAATCGGGGCCCGTGAAGGTTAAGTACTTTACGGACTGCGGAGTGAAAGGAGGGTCATTGGTAGAAGCACAGCGATGCACCGGAGTCGAATACGGCATGACACTCAATTATGAGGCGCATGTCAGCTTAGATTCGTGCGTCGAATACAAAAAGGTTGGTATAAAAACGTGCCTGTCCAATTAACCGCAATTATGTATGCATACAAATAGGTACCTAATTGTGCCTTCATTTTGGTTTCACAGCAAAGTCAGACTATTAAAATATCGGAAAGCCAACTGGGGCAAGACTCGTTAACCCTGGATGTGGAGATTCAATGCGGTTGCGATTGTGAAGGTGACCTGCAAAAGGATATGTTCCTCACATGTTATAAAAATTCTCACATCGTATGTGGAGTTTGCGAGTGCAACAAAGGATGGTAAAAAGTTTATTTAAACTAGATACCCTACAAATTATCTAGGATTACAAATATATTTAAAAAAAAACTATTAACGGTTGAACAATCGGAAAAATCAACCATGAAGCAAGCGAAATTGCACATATCGCCATTTATAGCAAGCACTACATAAACTTTCGTTCAGTAAAATTAAGTATCGATTAGTTAACCCCTTTCTTTATTATAAAATAAGGATAATAGAAATTTCACCCGGTTATATTTTCAACTCTTTCTATGTACGTTTAGCATAATATATTTTTTACGTTTTCAAATTTGTTTCTTAATTACTTACTTGCCTTTGCCAATAGGTCGGGCCCATCGTGCGACTGCTCGATCGAAGACGAGGCGGCCTCTGCTGCCCTGCAGTCGCAATGCCGGGAGCCCAACTCCACCAACTACATCCCGTGCTCGAGCGCCGGCGACTGCATCTGCGGGAAGTGTCATTGCGACCATGGCTTCACCGGCCGGTACTGCCAGTGCAAGCCTTGTGAAATTAGCTCGTGAGTATATCATTGGTAAATATTCCATACGAGTACGAGAGCCCCCTTTGCGCCCTGTGCCTTATTGAGGACTGCTGCGTTTGAAGAGCCTCTGTGGGATTCCCGCCTTGTTAACTCTTGCCAATGTAGGTAAACATTCGGATATTCGTTTATGAATTCTCTGTTCTGTGTGACTGAAACCAGCGCAAGCCAAGTCAAATTAGCTCCTCAGGTCAGCATCGCTGGTCTCAAATATGAACTGCATCCCATTGATACCTGGAGAAAACCTAGAACAGCAACACTATTAAAATCACCCAGATGCATTGCTCTGTGATCATAATAACAAGAAATAACTGAAAACGTCAACTTTCAGGGAGAACGGCCAAGAGTGTGGCGGCGTGGGTCGCGGCGTGTGCGGATGCGGGCAGTGCGTCTGCTCGGAGGGCTGGGGCGGCGCCACATGCGACTGCCCCGCCAGCCAGGACACGTGTACGGCGCCCGGCTCCGAGCTGACCTGCTCTGGCCACGGCGATTGCGTTTGTGGTGAGTTAGAATTTCAATCAACGGTTACCGTTCCATCGTTCCAATAACCTTAAAGGTTCGGAACTCTAATAATGATCCGCAAAGCTGTGGGAACAAAATTATATGAGATATTCATATATTTTGGGCTCGGGATGAAATATTCGAAAATCCTTTCTAACTGTCGAATGTTGTGCCTTGCTGCAGTTTCTTTAGCCCTTGATGAATCAATTAGTCAACACTGGTCTTCCTGATTTCTTTTTGTAGGTAAATGCCAGTGTGCGGTGGGGCAAGACGGTTCTAAATTCACCGGCGCGTTTTGCGAGACGTGCGCCACCTGCGAGAATCCGCTGTGCGCCAGCGCGGAGCCCTGCGTGCTGTGCCACCTCAGCAGCAACTGCAGCGACTCGTGCAGTATCGGGAATGTCAACTATACAGTCCATCGACGGCTTAATGATGCAGGTCTGTACTGGTTACACAAACAATTAACAGCACGTGTAGATCACGCGCCTCTCCGCTCGATATGGGCGACCCCATCACCGGCTACTGCCAACTCCAGTGCCGCAGATGATGACGGCTTAACGTCTGTTAGTTAACGGTGCAAATCGGTTCCAATTGTTTATACAGTCCTCCAAAACACGGAAGCGCTAACGAAATACTACTAGCGGCGGACTGCTCCGGAGATTGCTTTAGTGCGCCACCTACGAGAATAGCGGGTTATTCACTTTAGCTACTCGTGCAGGTGAACCGGGCGCCGGGCTGAATTTTTGGAAGAGCTAGTGTCAAACCCAGTGTCGGAGATAATGTCGGCTTATCTAACGGTAAAAACTGGGACTAACTGCTTAACGTGCCTTCCGAGCATGAAAGCGCTCATGAAATGCGACCACACGATCAAGCCCAGGACCCGAGGTTTGCTTGATATTGAGCCAACTACGAGAAACCGTCGAAACTGAGCTAGTAAATGTTCGTGGATCTTGGGACGTTTGTGATGTTCTCTGTGTGTGTCCCGCCACCCGCAACACAACACAACACATCAAGTTGTAATTTATTTCATCAAAGGGTGTCTTAATTAGTAATACTGATCTTACAACAATTAAGAGCTAAAGGCTTCAATAGGCCCATAAGAAAAAAAACCGCATCACAGTTTAAAACGAAAGCAAACACTTTTTACAAAATGTAGGCTAGTAGCAGTTTTTGTAGTTTGTGGTTATAGCGTAATTCTAAAACTAGTTTAATAGCATCCTTTACGACATTCTCACTTCAATGATTAGCTTGCGGTTTAATAAAGCCATTATTATTCTTTTAAGGTAAAATGCCGCTTCTGGCAGCGCTTTCTCTGAAGTTCTTTCAAAACATATTTACTTCTTGGTTTTAGAAATCGCGGCCAAAGACGACATCGCGTGTATTCTACGTCAAGAGGAAGATGGTCTATCTTGCGAGTATAGATACTCATACGCAGCAGGCATAAACCCCATGGTGGCGATGGAGATAGTGATCAGGTCTAA
Source organism: Dalla quadristriga (assembly GCA_018245335.1). Classification (NCBI taxonomy): domain Eukaryota; kingdom Metazoa; phylum Arthropoda; class Insecta; order Lepidoptera; family Hesperiidae; genus Dalla; species Dalla quadristriga. Next base: position 10,535 of record DWLO01001081.1, read on the forward strand.
GGAGTGTTCGCAAGCAACGCGAGCGCAGATCTTGACGAGCGGGCTCGTCATCATGGCGTGCGTGGTGGCTGCCGGCGTGGTGGTCATCCTGGGGGTGAAGAGCGCCCAGATCGTGTCGGACCGGAGAGCATATGCTAAGTTCGTGCAGGAAGCTCAGGAAAGCAGGAAAAATATGCAAGAGTTGAACCCGCTGTACATTTCACCCATTTCCGAGTTTCGGTTACCCGAATCGTATAATAGAGATAAAAATGATTAGATTGTTTTGATATTACTCTAATTGGAAAATTTTCAGGTTTGTGTTTATCACAATGAAGTACAAAATCCATGGTTAAGTTAAGATGTTGATAGTGTCACTGGACAACTATTTACACTAAGTTTAAGAGTAAGTTAGGCAGGTACTAAAATATACTAGTCGTTTACCAGTTTTTTATTTAGTTCATTTTTTCTACAGGAAATGAAAAAAAATATTAAATATTATTATTATTGATAGAAAACTCTACTAACACAAAATGAGCTTTAAGCTTTTGACTAAGGTACTAAACATATATTTAAGTTTTAACGACCAGTAAGTTTAGTATTTATCGTTTTAGTTCCTGTGATTTTTTTAATTTAGCAATTACATAGATATAGTTTATAAAAATAAGGTTATTATAATATACCTCACTAATTCAGTTGAAGATTTGTTTGTAATAATGATTCAAATAAAAAACTAGAAAAAAAAATTTCTTTTTTAATTCGTGTTTCAATCATTTTACAAAAATAGTTTTGTTAAAACCCACACTTCCCTTTTTCTTTTATAACAAATCTATTATAAAAGCTTTTCATTTATATTCTACGAGTCGAATTACTATAGTAGTAGGTACGAGTATTACCTACATTCTTAACATAGAAAATTATACAAGAGGTAAGTATGTATTAGTTTGGAATGCCTTCGTACACTGCAGTCGGTATTATGTTCAGAAACAGTTTTGTTACTTACTTATTAAGAAGTAATACTTACAACACAAGTTTTGTAAGAAACAACACTTTTCATTAACGCTAAATTAGAGGGTACATTTATGTTTAAAAAAATTTAAAACAGAACAGCAAAATGTTTACAGAAATTATTGCTATTCGAAAGGTCATACTGTTCATACCGGAATTTTGGTACATACAGTATAAAATAGTAACAGTACAGACATACTGAATTTTATCTGCTACAGAGAACAATTAATTAATGACCCCAATAATTTTGTACGAATATCTGGAAGACTGCAAGACGTAGGTACTAAGTACGAGTAAGTAGGCTAAATCATCATCCTTTTCATATCGGTATCATGTGTTATAGTCGTCACAAAATGTAGGCCTGTTTTGACGTACCTCGTTACGTCATAAGTAACTTATTTTGCATGAAAGTATAAACACAACGAAAGTCGGTTGGTTACTTTTGGACAAATAATTGTGAAGCTATGACGGCTTGAAATCATTTTAAATCTACCAAACTCTATCAACATTCTAATAATTGAAACATTGAAATATCATCATTATTTACTTATAATACACAAAATTATAATATTTTCTTCAGTCCATTATTCCATTCATCTCATCCATCAGACTTAAAAGTCCACTGCTGGACACAGGTCTCCAATAATCGGCACCACTCCGCCCAGTCCTGTACCCTCTGAATTCATTTTCCGAGTCATGATCTCCATTCGAGGACCTTTCTTCACCATTGGTTATCTGTCCTTCGAACGGCGTCGAGTCCATTATTGGAATAAGGAGAATATTAACAGAATATTAAAAAGTTATCCAATATAAAAACCTACGAGAAATTAACATTGATAAATTGAAAATTAATGATTTATAAATACAGGCGACGATAGCTCAAGCAACGGAATGTTATCATCTTAACGATTAAAACAAAGTATAATATTTTTGATTCGCTTGGACGTAAAAATCGATTTCTTTGGTTACCGAATTCTTTAGGAACGTATGTATTGACTAATGTCAAAACGGGCCTGTTATTTTGTGGTAACTTTAATGTAACCATTCACGATAAAATTTTCAAATAGTTATTATTCAAATGCTCTACCTAGCATTAGCTTAATACTACCGGCGGTTATATGCTAATGTTTCAGCTATAAGTAATTTTAGTCAAACTTAAATCAAAACGCAATTAGTTAAATTGAGCAAACAACAAGGGTTGTCCATTAACCACGTACAGTTTTCTAGGCTAAATTTTTACCACCTATCTTTTATTTATTCATCTCCCTCTACCCGACCTATAGTATATTTTTAACCGTAAAATGTTTCGTCTTTTTCAAATCCCAAAACTGCGTCATTTCTGAACCATTTTACAGGAGTATTGAATGAATATATTTTCAGTATGTACCCGGGTTTATGAGATGCTATGATAAAAACTAATTTTGAGATATCAATCCTCTTGTACCCCTTATTGTACGTCTCAAAACCCTAAATTGTAAATGTTAATCAAGCCCCCTGTTCACGTGATTATTGGCGTAAGTATTTTTATGTTTTTCTCGTAATAAATATACTTACATTGTAGGTAGGTATATCATAGTCCTCGTACACCAATTCGCTGTCGTCTTTCACTTCTGTTCTGTTTGCAACATCTTCAATAAGGAAGTTATATTATGTTTAAGGCACCCGTTATGTTCTCGGTAAATACAAAAAATAAGGTATCTACTACTTTAATTTACTCTCGATTAGACATTCACAATTTAATTAAGTAAACTTCATCAAAGAGTTGTGATGTTATTACTTTACCATTGGTATAGCGTTTTTGTACTTCTCAGATTTTAATCATGGAAATTAAGTTAGTATAAGAAATGTTTATAGGTAGAACTACGTTTTCTGTAGAGAAGCTTCGCTCGCAATTTCCTTAACAAATATGAGAAGAATATTACTAAACAGTACTGCAATTTAAACCCCTAAAATAAAAATAAAATGAGGTTCTGGTTAAGTATTTAAAACGTTAAAGACAAACAAACTAACGTTCATCCAAGATGAAACATTGGATCTAACATATAAGTGACTCTGTCGTTTATGATATTACTTGGCCAAAGTTAATATACAAAAACTTGGTAAGTAAACAGTCTTTTATCTTATAGAAATATAGAAGACTTGTCCTTTTTTTATATGAGTGTGGCGTAAGTTCAAAACTCTTTCCGGATCGTTCTCTCGATTTTACTCTCTAATAAAAATATTATTTTCTTAATAGAAGCAAAGATGGTTCCAGACTTGTATTTTAACAAAGATCTTAAGTTTAGACTATTTTCAACAAGCGTTCCCGATGACTTTGTGAAAACCACCGTTGTTAAATTTTATACACATGTACAGTAACAGCTATAAAAAAATTAAAAACATAAGACCTTAAAAAAATCATACTAAAATTAAGACAAGTATTGCTGATCTTAAAACCAATTTGTTTAAAAATATTTTTAAGTACTTATACGGCAATCTTTTAATCCCTAAAAACCAATAGGTATAGTTATATTATGTACATACAATTTGGTCCCTTCGCCTGATAAAAAGATTTATTAGAGTAAGTTTGGTTTTTTCTTACACAATACGAACTTTATAAGATTTACGGGCATAAAGTATTGAACGATTCGACGTGTTTAATCCTCTGACATAACGCCGCAGTAGGTTACGATAAGTAGTCGTAACATAAATGTAGATTGTAACGTAGGTACGTCAATGCGTACAAAACCATATTCCCGAACTATTTCGACAAAGTTCCTTAACTGACGCGGTGTATAAGGTAGGGTCACACTTGTCTGTCGTGGCGGGATGGCGGCGCAAGCGACATCGGACGAGAATCGGTCTTGACAGATATCGGTTTGAGTTTATCTTTCTCGTAAGAACGACTGGGCATTGGCATCGGAGCAGGCACTGCGTCGGGCACCAGCCGACGGATCACTTCAGATATACACGGCCATGGTACGACCCTGAAAGTATACAAATAAAGTAAAGTTCGGATACTGAGCTACAACTAAGCTTATTAGTTTAGTTAAAGCTAAAATCCGTCGTCAAATCGTAGCGCCTAAATTAACATTTCCTGGATAACCAGTTTCGGATACGTATTAATAGTGATACGTACTAGAATAGGAAAAAATATGTGTTTGCTATTTCTAGCCTCTATTATCGATTATTAGTATGATAATTAACGAGTATTTAAAATAAATTGTAAAGATTTATCAATGATAACGCTACTAACTAATTAAAAAAAAAATGTTAGGTATTATTTTTTTATATATTAGGTTCTGGTACATATTACTTCATACATTTAATTTAAAATTTGTTTTCCTTTTGTAACGTTTTAATGATAAGAATAGTGCAACTGTAGTGAAAGTGTTTTTTTTTTTCATAAACGATTCAAAAATAAAACAACAAAGGAACTGCATGCTCATTTGATATCTTATACACATGAAAAAAAAGACACTGAACATCTCTACAAAAATGTTGTTGGTATCATTATTACAAATGTTGACATGTTTGTATTAGCTACGATTGGAGGACAGACTAACTTACTAACATTAGCAGTGTGAACATATGTTTGTTTGTTTATTACACCTTCACAACTAAACCATACAACCGATCAGTATACTATTTGGCAGAGAGATAGCTTGAATCCCGGAGAGTCTTAGGATACTTGTTGATATTTTGTTCCCGAGGGAATGAAAACATTATAAATTTAACGCGGTCGAAGTCGCGAGCTACAGCTAGTAGGTTATAATCCTCGCTACAACGATCTATTAATTGAACTAAAACTTACTGCCAAAAAAAAAACTGAACAAAAAGTACCAAATACCTGCGTCAACTATAACCTTGCCTACCTATAAGCAAAGTTGCGTACCGTACCTACTTTAGTTTTTGCAGAACTAAAATTTATTACCAAACTCATTATAATTTTTTATGTGCGAAACATCGTTCACACTAGGTCCTATAAATATATTAAAATATCTCAGCACAACATAAATAACGTCACGTAACATCATTTTTTATGCATGCCGTCATAAGCCAATCTTGGTCACAACTACGCATGCACTTGTTTTCTTTAGTTTATACGAAGGTAAATTAAATTATAATAACGGAACAGTAAAGCGTTTGGATCTCCAATTACAAAAAAAAGAACTTAACCGCCTCGTCCGGCTTGGCTTGGATTACTGTAGCGTAGCTTGGAACCGTTTTAACATTAAATTTATGTCCTTATGTGATTTAGTTAAGGCGCTAGATCCTTCTGAGGGACAGACGGCAGACATTATTAACCCATAGCCAGCCCTTTAAGGTATCCATGTATGGGTCTTCTTTCATAATGAGAACTGTACACACCTTTAAGGAGATTTTGGAGAAATCACTGGCATGCAGGTTTCGCCACAAAGTTTTCCTTCGCCGTTAATTTATGGATAGCTTAAAATACACATAGCTCCTAAACGTCAGAGATGTCTGTGCCTGCACCTGTCAGAGGCTTGAACCCCAGATCTCGAGTAGAATGTCGAAGTCTTAAGAGGCTTGTCACCTTTTGCATCTCTCTCGCTCGCACATTCTAACATTGTCAGTTATTCTAAGAGTATAAGTACCGTTCACACAGTATCCACGCTTCGAACAGGCAGGTTCTTAACGCAAGCAGAAGTAGTATATGTCGGCGCATAATAGCTTTTCTTGAAGCATCAACATCTTAAGAGGTCACAATCCGTCACAATTATATCGAATTCACTACATAAACTCTAATAAATTGCAATTCAGAAATGATGAGC
>DWLO01001082.1:0-16281 GCA_018245335.1 Dalla quadristriga
AGTCTACGCTCAAAAGGTAATAGCATAGAATCTTACCAATAAATAAAATTGGTGTGTCTGTCTATGATATTAAAATTTGGGTCAATAATAATTATAAAGAATATGCTATTTGTAATATATTATTATGACACCTAAACCTGATAACCGTTTTCAGATTTTTCTGTGTCTCTGCGTTTTATTGTCGCGAATAGGCTCTGAAACTGCTGAACGGATATTGATGAAATTTTCAGGGATTGTAGAAGGTACACGAACTTACCATATAGGTATGTTTTATCTCATTATCTCAAGCCGTTTTCAAGTATCACAGCCCTTAGTCGCCCCAAGGGTCCGATTTATAACAACTTTTCAGACTGCCAACGTTCAAATAATATTCTACATTAGACTCCGTGATCTTTCTTTGTAATTCAAATAATCTTCACTGTTTAAAATTGTCTGTATTTCGAAATTTCACGCGGAGGAAGTCTCGAGCACTCCCGTAAATAATATAGTTACACAAACATAGACATAATTCGTTAGCATTTAAATATTTTAAATGATTATTCGCACGAAAGATGTAAATTCAGACGTAACATCACATTTACCTTTGGTTTTACGACCGTACTATTGTTTGTTACGGACATTTAATTCGCTTCAGCGTTCATTTGCATAATCTCAATTCTAATGAAGTTTCCGCTCGCTACATACAGCTAAGGGTTGTCAAAATGAAAAATGGAAAGCAATGTGAGTGAAGTTACGTTGTAAACTGTATGGATCCTAGTATGACCACCATTCAGCCAGTGGCAGTGAAAGTTGGGGACTACAATATATAATATCAATAACGATTTTAATATAGGTATGGTATGGGATCTCACGCAATGTTACAAACACTATCAAGATACTACTTAATAGTACCTTCTACATACTATTTACATAAATTAATAGTAGGTACAAACTAAGTAAATACACTGAGCCACAAATGGTTATTATTTAATTTTTGGTCGGGTTTCTTAACTTCCAACCCTACCGAGAACGCTGTATAGCATAGATCAGAGGCTGTAAGACAACCGATAATTTGCACTCCCATTCTCTTTACTTTCTCAGAATTTCCATATTATAGAGTCAAAATGGACGCCGACGAATATCAAGCTGCTGTGAATTTGAAATTAGTTTAACTCTTACCAGCTTTACAGAATAGCAAGCGAAGCTTGGCGGCATATCATTACCATGTAGGGAGTGGTATGAATATGTTTTACTCCTACTTATATTATAAATATCACCTACTGAATCACGCAAATAATACCTATACTGAATGGATTCTCATGGAATTTAGTGTGATGGTAGCAGGGCTAGCAACACACAACTAAATTATAATATAATATAATTCAGTGAAGGAAATCATCGTTAGGAAATCTGCATGCCAAAGAGTTCTCCATAATGTTTTCAAAGGCGTGTGAAGTCTGCCAATCCGCACTTCGCCAGCGTGGTGGACTATGGCCTAACCCTGCTCATCGTGAGAGGTGACCCGTGCTCAGTAGTGGGCCGGTGATGGGTGGTGAATTCTGGTGGTGATGACATCCTTCAAATATGCAATTATTTATTTTTGCAGTACACCCACATACGATATGGCTCCCAACCCGGACAAGCAATGGATCCTGCGAGTAACGGAAAAGATGAAGCCCATCCATCGTCAGTTCACGGACCTGCTGATGACAAAACGGCTCCAGACATTGCAGAGTGTTGATATGGTAAAAATCTTATTTCCTTAGAAAACTAGCAGGTACCTACTCGTATTATCATTTACACTAGTATGTGTACATGGCCTTAATGGAAATTTAGAGGAATTCCTTTAGCCTGGGCACTAGCAGAGCAATCTCATGTTCTGATCAAATTAAAGAAACCACTTAGAAAATCTGGTAGACTTTAAATAAAATCTATTCGACGCAACTGTAGTAATAAAATAAAATTGTATGTTTCTTGTTATTATGAGATATTAGTAGTTAGTTAGTTTTTATTTGAGTAAGTAGTTGTTTTCATACTCATAATATATTTTTAAGCTATAATTTTATCACAATATCGACCTAGGTCCTACATGAAAGGGACAGCATTAATAGATGTAATGTTAACGCAGGTAAATAGTGGAACGTCGAACCATAATATATCTGTTAATCTATGTCTAATTCCAATGATAATTCGACTCGCACTTGTATAATAATTGTAAGTCCTTAATATCCTTCCCAATATCATCGATTAGTCGATTACTTTACTAACAGTGGATGTAAGGTAAAATAAATAAGACAAAAAGAAACAAAACATACAAAATAAAAGAAAAAGATAACTCAAACAGAATATTTTTTTTTATTTTTAGCTCTGAAACAAAAATATTCTCTGTCGCTTACTCATGCTATGAATGACCGAATTGACGAAAGCCGAAGCCTTCGTTGTACCCGCAGTAGATATGTAGTTATAGCTGCAAGTTAGCTATACAAACATGAGAACAAAGCATAGAATAAATCGCAATCAATATATATTCCATTCGCTAAGATTTATTTCCATCCATGCATAAATGTCGATACGAATCGATAAACCAACCGTTAGTCACTGAATGCCTGATAAATTCATATCCTTTCAGATCGCCTAGGCGATTGTAAACTAACTATTGCCTGCGGCTTTGCTGAAGTAGGTATTATTAATGTAGGCAATGGTTCGTTACCAATATAAAACTAGAAAATATTTTAAGCTTTACAACTAGGTAATCTTTAGCTAGGTAGATACGCATATTACCTACTTGGTGTAATCCTTTTCAGTTGATTTGACATAGAACCACAATAATTTTAACTTTCATGGCGGAGAAAGATACCAATAGTGTTTTTTAGAATTGCTTAGAAGACTCCGCGTGCATGGTTGATGTCCTTGTATAACGCTAGTGGTTTTCGACAACCTATGATTTATATCGCATTAACTATTGTTAATGTCAGCTAAATAGGTAAATACAGCTCAATGGCGTTAATCTACGAATCTAACTATAGTCGTCACAAATCAATAGGCCCGTTTTGACGTTTTTCGGCCTTGACTTTGTTATATAGGTATGCAGGTACTAAATACGTGATCGGAGAGTTAGATATTTTTAGACAAACAATAAAGAAGTTATTCGTCAACATGAGTAATATCTGTAATTTATAAATTGTATTACTTAATCATTTTATTTTAGTTAAAAGCTCTCCAATCAACAATTTTTCTGTAATAAGCAATACAGTTTGGCCTTGTTCTTATGTTGCATTAGTCGGGTTTTGGCCGGCTATACAGTGACTGCTTGAAACCATTCTGAATCAACCAAAATCGATCTAATAGTCCAAAGGCTATAAAATACTTCACAGGTAATCAAGTCTGTTCCATTAAAAATAAGCGAACAGTGGGGAAAAGCTATAGATTATAATAATAATAGTTCTAAGCAGACGTAAGACCATAACGAATTGTGCAATTCCAGGCAGTGGAGCGCGTGTACCAGGAGCTCAAGGCCTTAGGGGAGTTAGACAATACGTACTTAGTGTACACCTCGGATCACGGATACCATCTAGGCCAGTTCGGGCTAGTGAAGGGCAAGAGTTTCCCGTTTGAGTTCGATATCAGAGTACCATTTCTCGTGCGAGGACCTGGGGTCGAACCTGGCACTGTGTGAGTATTTCGAAGCCTTACTGTAATTAACGAGGCAATTAATTGTGTCCAATGCCTATAAGATCTCAATACCAAGAATTAAGTAATAGACTACCTGTTCAGTCTCAATTCCTTATATTGTAAATTAACGAATTTGATTTCACGTTAATCCTTATTTAATCCGTATAACATCTGTTCTTATATACTACGAGTAGAGTAATTATATACTATAGTAATCAATATTCTATCAACAGTTAGTCAGAGGTTAACTTTAAAAAAATTATAAAATGATGAGGCTAAAGGCTCTGCCCGCGTAAAATTAATTCCCTTATCTATCGGAATTTCTTATAGTAAGTAGGTAATGCACGGGATAAAAGGTCACTATGTCCCTCTGCAGTCCATAAACGATCTCTATGCAAAAAATCACGTCGATCCGTCGCTCTGTTGCAGCGTTAATGAAGGACAAACTAACAACGACAGTTTCACATTCACATTATTAGTAAGGATTGCATTTACAGATTATTTATTATAATCAATATTAACTTTGCAGTGTAGACGACATCGTTCTGAACATTGATTTGGCACCAACATTCCTAGACATGGGTGGAGTCGAACCACCAGCTCATATGGATGGCCGCTCCTTGCTGCCATTGCTGCAGCCGCGACGGAGAAGACAGGCAGCAGCTCATTGGCCTGATACATTCCTGGTCGAGAGGTAGGTAGTGTTTGGTTTGTATTTCATACTCATCATCACAACCCATCAGCAGCCCACTGCTAAATGCGGACCTTCTATAATTTTCTCTTTCTGTTGCGACGTTTCTCAAGCGTATGTAATTACCTCATGATGAATTTTAAAAAAATGATTGTTTGATTGATTATGGAGAACTCTCAGACATGCTGGTTTGCTAACGATGTTTTCCTTCACAGAAAGCTGATCATATTCAATTACTTAGTTTTGTTGTTTAGGTTAGTATAGGTAGGTATACCGTAAAGATACGTTTAATAGAAAAATCAAGATATTAGTTAGTTAAAAATTACATTCTTTCTTTATTTACAGTTCAGGTCGACGTGATACTCAGGCTCACATTGAAGACCGCTTGCGAGAACAGAAGTACAGTAGAGAGATGAATGAAAGGTCCTCTACGGTACAGCCGCATGAATCTTCTTCCGAGAGTGACGACTTCGATGATGATTCAGAAGATGATGACTTCTTGGAGTTAGATGATGACGATGGCGACGATGTAAGAGAGATGTTTTATTTTCCCCTTTTCAAATCTCTTAAGATTTCGTTTGATTATTGTTTCTTGATGAAAAACTAAATTTTCTGTATCTGTTCCTAATTTAGGATAGTATTGAAGACAGCGAAGGGACGAAGAAATCATCTGAGCCCCTTTTGACTAATGAAAGTAACAATCCAATATTAGAAGAGAAATTAGAAAAAGCACTTGATGAAGAAGTTAATACCAATAATCAGCAGAACTCTCTTACACCTTCAGGTAAGCAACACCTTAAGCAACAGACAGCTTTTTGGCCATATTATGCTCATTTGTTCCATAACTATCCTTTAAATATAGTTTTAATTATTGTATTTGAAAATCATTTAACCAATATTACAGAAGTTGTAGAGGCAACCATAAGCGGCAAAGCCGCTCGTTTAGCAGCCGAGTGTTCTAAAGCAGAGCTTCGAGCTCCATGCTCCGTTGGAAGAAAATGGAAATGTGTTCTGGTCAATGGTAGATGGCGAAGACATAAGTGCAAACATGAGGTAAAGATGTAAAAAATCAATTATTTGAAATCCATAGGATTTATTTTTATTTTATTTTATTTATTTTATTTATTTAAGCGTTTAGCGTTTATAGGAGTTTTTACACATATCGTTAAAAATTTGTAATTTTCAGCCCGAGATAAATATACCCCAACCTAAAATGAGCACTAAAAAGTGTGCGTGCTTTACGCCGAGCGGACTCGTTTATACCAGATTAGAAACTGACGGCACCATAGCGCGAAGACCTGGAGATATTGTAAAAGAAAATAGTACTAGGGGCAAAAGATCAACCAATGACGTATTTAACGATCATAATACTGTTGATAGCATTCTTGAAGACAATCCTAGCATTGGACATTTAAGCTTCAATAACGAGCCGATGAATGAAATTGAAAGTAGGAATATTAAAAACAAGGTCGATGAACTTATAAAGGAGACTGAAGCTTTTATTAAAGCTTATGAACGTACCAAAGAAACTATAGACCATAAGAGAATTAAACGCAGAGCACAGAATTGGAATCATAACAAGCACAAACAGAGAAATGATGCTATGTTGAACAACAACGAATCATCATTGGAATGCAAAATTGAAAAGGATGGAACGGTTAATTGTTCCCAAGTGATTTATAATGATTTGAAGGCTTGGCACACAAATAGACTTAGTTTGGAAGACCAAATTAGACAATTGCGCACAAAACTGGAGGACTTAAAAGAAATTAAAAGACACCTTAAAACAACAAAGCCAGCTGTCGAAGCGCAAACAACAGTCTCACCTTACGTTAATAACAATTTACACAACAAGACTCATGACAGCAATCACAGAGAACATTTTAGGAAGGGACGTTTACACAGAATAAAACCAAAGCACAAAAACAGCACTTTCACTGATAAAAAGTTTAGACAGTCCAATGAATATGTCGTGCCACCGACTATTAATTCTAATACCAAAGATGATGTGTTCAGTACACAGCTTAGAAATATTACATCAGAAAACGCCTTAAAGTTTCCCACAAATATTACCAATGAACTGGAAATAGCTAATGTAACAAACATATTTGATCCAAAATTGCCAAAAGCGCAAATTACAACGATTATAACCGAAGGAAACTATTTTGACCAAAATCTTGTTGACGATATAACACCTGTTCAAAGTATTACAACAGCGACCAACTTTATTACTACGGAATCATCGAAGCCACATGAACAATCTACCGTGAAGCTGGCAACAACCGAATTTCCTGTTAACTATTCGCAGAGTATACAATACTTTAGCACAGCCACGGAAAACATAATAGCCACATTAAAGTCTACAGTCAGACCTCGTCATGAAATTGTATCCCATTCAAATAGCACGTCTAGCGTGGATAGTACAACAGCAGCAACCATCAATCTTGGACCAGCCAGACTTGATGCGTCAGAATATGATGAAAGGACAGCGAATAAAGAACAATTAGGTAAATTGGGTGTCTTTGGAAAACCTGTTGACGTATTTCAGAGGCGACTTCACCCCCTGTTTATTGAAAATGAAGACAAGCATGTTTGCTACTGTGAAGAGAACCGGTAAGTTTTACCATTTTCTTAATTAATTTTAAAAAAATCACTACAACCAGAGCCTTGTATTAGGTTTCCCTATGGTGTGGGTTGCGGACGACGGACAGACAGAGAAAACATCATAAGCGACTCAAACTTAAAAGCAAACATTAATCTGCGAAACAAACCTCCGGCCGCAAATCAAACCCAGTGCCCACAGCTCGTCAGTCAGGGTTTCTAAATAATAAAATGATTAAAATTAATCAAAAAACCCGTCTGCAAGAGCACTTAACTTAAAAGATATAAGTTTGCGCAAATATGAAAATTTGACAAGTTACCCAAGGTCTTGTGTTTTAAGCCGGTCGATCATTGAGACAGTATTATCAAGTAGATATTTTTAATTTAGATACATGTAAAAAAAGACAAAAATGTGATTACAGAAAAACGAGAGGTCCGGCTAATAGCTACCTGTTAGCAGCTCAAAAGGCCAGGGACGAAAGGAGGAAGTTGAAAGAACAAAGGCTGCGTAAAAAGCTAAGGAAAGCTAAAAAGAAGGTACGTCTAGCATAGGCATCCTACATTATAAGCAGGCGGTGATTGTACTATTTCAACAGCACTGAAATGTTTGGCGTCGGTTTTGCTGACTGATTTATGATGAAGTACTCACTATTAACTGTTCCCGGCTACTTCCACTGTGTATTCATTGTTTTATCCATACACGCTTATCCAATCCACTTCACCCCCTTTAATTTTCAAATATCTTTTATAAGTGGATGTCTACATTGGTATCTATTGTCAAAACTTAAAGGCTCTTGTTAGTCAGTAGTTAGCTGAATCAGTCAGTCAGGACACGTTTATAAAGAAGCCTTGTTCTTAATAATATAACTTCTGCAGCAAAATTTATAGTCTGTTTCTTTTCAGGCTGAACTCGAAAGGCTGTGCGAGTCAGAGCGCATGAACTGTTTCCGTCACGATAACGACCACTGGCGAACAGCGCCACTCTGGAGCGCAGGACCTTTCTGCTTCTGCATGAGCGCGTCAAACAACACGTACAACTGTGTCAGGACTATCAATGCCACTCATAACCTGCTGTACTGCGAGTTTGTAACCGGACTCGTCACGTATTATAATTTGCGGATAGGTATGCGAATGATAAGTAGGTACACTCAGTGCGTAAAAACCTACAGAGTTTAATGTCAGTTTTTTACTTTGCGTCTTCTTCTTTACCTTAAATAAAAATCCAAGTTTAATGTTTTCTTTTTCGTGTTTTAGGGGTTGTTGTTTCATGTCATATAGTCCTATCGTAAGAGACTTAAGATAATCCATATGATTCATATATTTAAATGAATTTGTTTATGTTTCTGCAGATCCGTTTGAAACACAAAACAGAGTGAAATATCTGACGGCAATGGAAAAAGAATATTTTCACAATCAGTTACTGCAGTTGCTAAATTGTCGTGGTCCTTCATGCAGGCGATTCTCACATTCAAGCTCTGCAGGTATTTTAACAATTTCTCTTAATGCTAGTATTAGTACAATATTTTTAGGAACTACCTTCAATTCATGTTCATCTGTTTTAAAATGCGAATATTTCAGGGAGCGGCGAAGATGTGAGCCGACGATTCGATGAAGACCATAATATGTACAGAGGAGAACCCCTTGGATACAATGAAAGGTAAAGTATAGGTACACCTCAGACATGCCAAAATATCTCACTAATACTCTATTTGGACTAAAGAAATAGCGCATTTAGGATCATTCTAGTACTTTCATAGTCACAAAGACGTTGGTTTTAGTTCAGCGACATAACATTAATTCTAATATGACTTTGATTTGTGTCTGTAAGCCTTTTTTGTTTGTTTAAGTTATCTCAAATTTACGAAATTTCTAGAAGCACTCATAACAATTTACTCGATTAAAATCGAATAATCTTTCAGGTCTTGGCGATGGAGTGGATACGGCCGTCGGTATGCAAGAGCGAGAGATTTGCACCGACGCCGACACACGATGGTGTTCTAGTCTTGTAAAGTTATTTATTTGAGGATTTAAATGCGGCATGCATTTGTACTGTTCAAAATTGCAAAAGCAAAGAAACGAGGAAAAAGTAAACATTTTGAAAAGGACAGGCGAATCAATTTCAATTTCAGTAGCAATGATTGTGATAGATTAAACAGTTGTTTAACATCGAATTTGTAGGGCTTCCTGTTGTTTGTTATCACTCAAGTGAACAATTGCTATTTATATTCTCATACATGTGACTGTTTCTTTAAGGAAAGGAGCTGTAATTCTCCTTGGCCTTACAATTGTTTCAAGTAGCATTGTCCCTACGACAAATTAGTGACTTCTAGTATAAGCTTTCATATGATAGGTTCGCGAGACGCAAGGAATTTAACACTGCCTGAAGTATTATTCTTATTGTGGATCAGATTTAAACTGATATTTGTATATCTCAATTTGGAGCATTTTGGATCCAAATATGGAACAGTTTTCAAATATTGTATCTAGTGTTTATCTTAGATATCTTTTCTGATGTATTTGAACTTATAATAGTTGTTAAAGCCTTTTCGTACTATACATTATTAAGCATGTAAAAACAAATATGTCTGTAGTACCCAGTGTTTATCTATTAGAAATTAAAAAAGTGATATTAAACTGTTGCCATTGTGATGACTGAGTGTATTGGTTTTAATAAAAATAATTAAGCCGTTTTGTCTTTATATCCTTTATTTTTAAAGCCTCTTCTAAATCTTTTTCTTGGAAGAGACATATACAAGTTAAAAGGATTGAAATGAACTTAACCCTTATCAAGTAATTATATTTTAAACATAACATTAATTAGCAGTCATTAATTCAACATTTTGATACGCAATAAAAATTATGAGTGTTATGCAAGATTGTTTTCTTATGGTAAGTATGAAAGAAACTAGATTTCCAAAACTTTATCAAGATCTCTATCATCACATAAAGTAAATAAATGGCCTGTTAGTGTTTTATTTGATGCAATACCTATGTCTTCATTTTCTACCTCTACAGCTATAAATTCTGACCATTTTGAATTCTTGGACACTGTTTGCAAAACTTTTTGTTGCTGTGGAAACTTATGTTTATTTGAATTTGATTGACTCGTACAAATACTGATTAATTCCTTTTCAAATGCAATTTTTGTATGACTATTATTTGGACTACAATCCTGGACAGAAGTTGGAATGTCTTGGGATTCAAAATTATAAACCTTATTAACTCCTAAATTATTTCCTAATTTAAGACCAGAAGTATTATTTGCAATATTTAAAGTTTTTACTTTAAATTTTCTAGTTTTTCTTTTTTGGGATGATTGTAATAAATCTTCTCTGTCTCCAAGACACATTTTTACATCAATGTCTTCTATTGTAGTGTTTTTTTGTTCATCAACAAATGCTGACCATTTACTTTGTTTTGCAGGGTTTATGAAGCTCTCTGAAATTTGCTCATCAATCTTATCTTCACATTCTTCATTACTGTCACTTTTGTTGTTAGATTTTTCTTCCCTGTCACCTCTTAAACCATTTAATCTTTGCACATGTAGCCTGCAGTCTTTGCCTGTTCCAACCCCATAATGTCTTTTAATAGATTGCTTTTCTACACATACTTTACATTCGAACTTATTAGATTTTTTGGTTTGATGTATCTGCAAAATAAAATCTATTTATATTTTTTTGTTGAATATCACTTACTCAACATGTTTTCTAAATCATATCATCATTAATTCCCAGACTCAATGTGATCTAATCAAAATCAAGAATCTGCTGCTGACACTAACGATTCTTAATCCAAATTAAAATTTGGTTACAGTTGTGTCACATAAGACACCCAGACACCCATATTTGACGCTTAGTTCATATAAAAGAAAAATCCAACTACATCAACTTTAATCAGTTAATCAATCTACTTGAAAACCATTTGTTTCTTTTCAGGATCTAAATAGATAGGTACTAGGGCCGGTAATTTGTTCATTAAAAATGTCTAAATTGCCCATAAATATTCATATAAATATTATAATTTATAAAAAATTAATAATTTTTTTTAATAACTGTTAGATTGTAAAGGTTTGCTAGCGGAAATTCTCTGAATTGAATTGTATTGTAAACCATTCCACAGTTGGGTTTTGTATCTTAATAGGCAACTATTCCACGCAGATGTGTGTGCGTGACGTTAGTATATGTGTATACTCAAAATGTTCTATGACGCACACATACGACTCTTCCAATGATGTACGGGAAAGGAACAAATTTTGGTAGGTACCCATGTTTTTGGTGCCATTTTTAACAGTACTCTTACCCACATAGCTACTGGCATAGCAAATCAATGTTTTAGGGATTAAAGTGGTTTTTAAGAATGGGTTTGAAACTATGAATGAGTATTATCTCGAAAACCAAGAATCTCCGCGCGCAGTGAGGGTTCTAATACAACAAATTGTGGTTGTAAAGATGTCTACATTAGCTACAAAATAAATGTGGTAAAAATCGCTTACTTGAAAAACAAAACACTTGTAACATTTTAAAACTTGAAATACTTGAGGCATTTTTAACCAATCCTTGTACAGTTGTTATATTCTTAGAGAACTTTTCTTTGCGAATACTATAGGAGAGATACTATTGTTACTGCCTAGGTTAGTTTTTTGTTTTTATAAACAGACTGATCAGTGAATGTCAGATCCCTGTCAAACTGAAAAAAACGACATTTGTATTTTTTATGGCATCGTACTTCTTGTGCTTTTGCCAGTGTTAAGTTTGAGATATGAATAATGAAACGATATGAAATTAATTTAATTTTGAAGGAGCGTGAAAACTGCAAAAAAGTTCGGTCGCGCTTCCAATACCCGCCCTTTATCTAACAATCCTTAATAATGCAGCATAATCAAGAACAATGCAACACATTTCACCGGGAAACCTTGATCTCCACGAGTAGCTGCCTGGGTAATAAGGGATTTCTAGAGACCCGTAGACCCCATGTTTTACGCCTGTCAATAGTGCGGTTGCGTTGGAGGACCCTCGTTTGTTCGACTAAAGGCCTCTCATAAACATACATTTCATGTCATAACAACATGCATGCATGGAATTCATCGTAGACAAAGTACAATATGCATTCACGGAATTACGGAATTAATAAACAAGTATAAAAAAGCAAGAAGAAAGAGATTTCGTAAGGAGCCGCCGCTGTCATGTCACGGCAGCCCTTCGTCGATAACCCGGATAACAAATGATTACCATAGATTTCTTGTTTTAGTGTATTATCTATGACCAATTGACCACAGAGTACATTGTATATACCTACGGAAACTTAGTACTTACCTACTGTTTTTGCGTAGGAAAGCGCCTGGGAGGTACCGTAGGTCTGCGGAAAATCGCTATTGTATGTTATTATCTCAGAATACAGAATATTCTGAGGTTATTATGTATGTATGGGTCACAGGAAAAATAAAACAAACATCGTAAGTCCTTAAATACCACGAAAAAGGAAAATATATTTACAGAAGGTACCCTATACCTACGGTTCCCTCTTCACACAAGTCCGACTCATACCTACTACCAGCGTTTTCGCAAAATTCCGTAATTTTGGCTATACTTCAATTCAAGAATTACAATGATCTCAAATTTACACAACTTCATTAATAATGTGAAAATGCTGCCTCAATCCATATCAGAAGAAATTCACCCAAATATTTAAATTGTCTAATTGCAGGAAAATTCTGTTTCCTTAAGTATTCAAATTTCTATAAGTATTTATAATATAAAAATTGTTTTTAATGGGAAAGTGTAAAATGTCCATCTTACCCTTCCAGAGGGTCTCGCAAAATGTATTTTTCCCAAATCATAAATCGGTCTTACCCCTCCACTGCCTTCTAGAAGCATTGTTACAGTGGTGCAATGACTCAGAAGAGTTGATAGACATCATGCAGACTAAAATGTTTACCTACTATACTTTTTTCAATTACATAAACTTATATGTTGCACCAATTTCAAGTCCTACCTACTTAAATAAGGTAAGGGCTAGATAAAAGATGATTATGAAATTAAAACATTTGATTTCCTTAGGTAGGTACTTTTTATTCATGAGCCACATTCATCACAGTTTTTGTATAATTATAATTATTTTTCTTTGTTAACATTTTTAAATACAATTAGTTTGACACACCATTACTTGTCTATATTCTAACACGACCGTCTAAAAGATTCATTTCAAGTGCGCGTGTTCCATTAGAATAATATAAGAGAATATTATAATAATATATTAGAAAAATAGCAAAATAATTTGTAACATGACCGAAAAGAACATAAGTAAATATATTAAGTAAGTAAAATGTTACACTCTTTGTTGCTATATTATGTCTACAAGAATCTACCGTATAACGACCAAAACCTGAGAACAATGTATCCCTCACATATTCATATCTACTTGCTTGGCATTCCGGGCACCTACCTGCCGGTCTAAAGACTCGTCAAACTTTACTAAAATAATACAAAGTTACAAATCGCGTACTCTTGACTTTCCTATCCTACCAATGAATCACACGCAATCATGAAAATGAATCTCCTTGTTACAATGTAAGTTCTTAAAGTTACGGAGAGAATAGGAAATACTTACGTTACATACTAAGAACAATATTAATTATACTCAACATTACTTTATTATTGTATTGTACGTACAAAGAATTAAGTAGTTAATTAACAAAAGGTTTGTAATGCATTCAGGGTCTGGTAATTTTAAAAGACGTGTATTTTAAACCCTTTTATTAACAACCATTAATTAATTTCCGAGACCAAAAGTAATTGATTTGGACCCTCGAAATATAATATGCGATAGGTCCCTACCTACATTGACTTAGAAAATCAACACCTATAAGTAATATCATAAAAATACACCATTTTTTTATTTTAGACGAATATTCTGATATAATTATAATTTAATACCTATCTATTGAAAACGTTGCAACTATTAGTAATCTGTTCTATATACATATAATATATAGGTAGATACGCTCAGACAAAATAGAGCTTGTGATACTAACGAGGGTAACAAACCCATAAGACTGAACGGATTTAGATAAGTAAGGAATATTCATATGATTTTAAAAACATTTTTATTTTTCGTATACTATGCATGCCTTATATACAGTACAGGCTAGTCGGAAAAAGCAAATTGGCGAGAATACAAATCAAGACTGGATAGACAGTACAGTATTACTTAGAGGTATACTTTACGATAACGTTTTATCACACACAATGCATTAAAATATTACACCATTTTCATATGCGCCAGGCCTCGCTGTGGAGAGTTACCTGTACATAGTTATTCGTAAGTTTAGAAATTTTCACGCGTCCTTTATTTTCTTCCTTGGACATAGTTATATGCGGTTAATTAATATAATAAACTGCATATTTTTATTAAAAAAAACAGTAGGTAGGTACCTACCTATTAAAAATCTGTGCGAAATTTAAAAATATTTGAGCTTTTAGGAATTTTTTTTTTTTTTTGGCACATAAGTAAATATTCTGTTATTTATGAGTACAGAAAAATTACTTAATAAAAATAGTAAATATCAATCAGTCGTCTTGCAGATTTACAAAATATATTAAATGCTGCAAACATAATCTTCTTTAAAAGGAATGATTGAAAAATGAGTTAAAGGCCGTTAACATTTTAAAATTCTACTTATTTTTGGATTATTTAATACAATTTTGCAATAGAAAAGTAGGTTATAGCTTAAGATTAAAAGGAACATCAATCTTAAAATAACTAACCATAATATAATAAGATTATATGCAAATAACCTAAGTATTCAAGTCAATGCGGATTTCTGTATTTATGTATGATCAATGATGTTTCAAGCCAAATGTTGGTTACGAAACAAATCAAAGGCCAATCAAAACAAAATAGTAACAATTAAACAAACTAAAGATTTTGTATTTTTGTAAGATTTTTTAGGGCCAGGATAAATAAACATTACAAAATAATATGCAAGTCAAAATTGGAGATAATAATATAATGATAGTGATATATGCATATTTATATTATTTGTTCAAACCAAAATAATTTTACTCTGCTTCCAGCTCAGTATAACATTATTTGTTTGTCAATGTTTTGTGTTTTTTTTAATATTTATATTAAATCCCCTTCGATCGACACTCGTGCCGCGCCGCATCATGGAACAAATCAATAATTCAAGGTTTAAATATAGTAGTTTCCTGGAGCGTAACAATGAAAATATGGAGCAAAATGCTAAAAATATAGAATTACGGTTAGACACTTATCCCTAAAATATGGAAAAATATTTTCCGGCTCCAAATGTCATGATTTGTAGGTATAGCTAACCAATGAAATGTTGCTTGGTAGGTAGGCAAACAAATTTATTTATATATTAATATAGTAAGTATATAAGTAATACATTAATCAACAGTAAACAATAAACGTTTTTAGTTTCTTTTCTAATCCGGGCCCTACTTATAAGTAGTTACCAATTTGAGATTTTCATTTATTAATTAAAATTAAATCGGACGATTTTGGTTTTCTGGCTTGATTTGTATCCTGAGGAGTTTTGGTACATTATGAGCTACGTTTACTAGCGCGATAAGATAGGCACAAGAAATGTTAAGTTATTAGCAGACTTAAGGCAATACCTACGTTCACTATGTTTAAAACACCTGGAAAGGTAGTGAAACACATTTCAACATGATGTTAATTCTCCTAAGTGTAAAAATGATTTTACTACTTAAAAAAAGAGCATCTTTGGAAATCGCATTGAAATGAATCTTTTTTGTCATAATATAACTTTTCGGTATATTTGATACAACATTCAGCGAAAAAGAGTACACTGGAATAATACACACCATGTATCTACATACTACCTAAATGGACGAATATGTTTAATAACAATATTTACAAAAAAAATGAGCTACGACCAATGTTTTTAAAACACGAAAATTCATCAAAAACACCGACAGATACAACTTTTATTAAATCACGTAAAATACATTTTATATGATATTTTATAATACACCTAGGTCTTAGTTTGAGTTTATTTTATATGCCCCTAAAAACACTTTAATGTTGTTAAAAGTAAATAAGTTACGCATGCATTTTTAAAATGTGTACTTTTGAAAAGTTATAAATCTGGTAACTTTAAAAAACTTAATTTTATTTTTTTGGTGCCTCATATCAATTCAATTTACTGAGCTAACAATGTTAAGGGTTAGAAGGTTTAATTGCGAAGATTTTCCCTTCGTTCTTTCTTCTTACTTTCTACCGAAATGGGACCAAAATAGTTTTTTTTATCTCAATTAAGAATGCATAATGACCGTAGAGAGGCACGTGTACAT
>DWLO01001083.1:0-16280 GCA_018245335.1 Dalla quadristriga
GTGCGGTGGAACGCTCCACGTGTCTTCAGTTGTGAAGAGAAACGATAAGAAAAACGAACGAAACGAAAGATACGAACAGAAAAACTGATCGGTTAAAAAGCTCTACACTGGATGTAATTTTTCTGTTTAGAGATTTTTATACCTAGTAATTTTTACGTTTAGATATTAGTCGCTAGTAGAAGTAGTCGTTAAAAAACCACGTACGTAAGCTGCATACTCCATCAAAATAAAAGGTACTAAAATATGAAGAAGTCACCACTTTACAACCGGCCCTTCCCTACTTCAGTGCACAAATTGTTTGTCATAATTTGAATGAAGCGAGAAACTACCAATTTTATGAGTAATCTATTCCGCCCTCGGCTACCCCAAGGAATATGTAAAGCGCTTTCTACACCCGTAATTAACAGTTATTTCGACAGTAGATTTGACACCTTCGTTCACCGGAACGATGGTGTCTAATCGTTGCGCCCATGTAAGTGCTACATTTTAATATTTATTTGATATAAATTTATTTGGGTCACGACTGGGGCTTTACCAGTACGTACGGGCGTACGTAGGGTGGGGTAGGTAGGGCACGTGCCCTAAGCGCCATTAAAAAAAAGGGGGGGTCCAAAATTGAACAATTTTTAATCATAAAAATCTAAATTTTAATTAATGTGTCACGTGAATTTTATTTAAATTTTTTTATTTACATTAATTACACAATAATTTCACATTAATTATGTGTAACATAGATAAAATATAGTACATTAATAAAATAGTATAAAAGCAATATGTCACGCAAAACTCCTCCATGTTACATTACATAACGCCCAGAACGATGGCAGCGTTGCCTATTTGTATAGAAATGCAGATTTTTTTGTGTATCTGTTTATTTTATAATTATAATTTACAATGAAGGGGCCCAATTACGATGCATGCCCTAGGCGCCATTTCCGATCGGTACGCCTTGGACATATTTCACCACACTGGATGATGCCTAATTCTTGCCGCATTAGGACATAGGGCGTAGTAAGTTTATAGAAAATCCGGCAAGATTAAACATGAATATTTGTAACGATGAGTACCATAGGTGCTTTAAATTTCAATTAACACACGAATTTATACGTGGACACTTATCAGTCATTGCAGTAAACAAAAGAATGATGAGGTTTTTTTTAAAATCGGTTAGAAATAAGTGCATTGACTGATGAGATAGCAATAGTCCGTCAGGTATTGATTGTCCAAAACATCAGGTTTTAATAGAAATATAAGTTGTATGAGTATCTATTAGTAATAGGACTAGAGGAAAGAAGACTAAGGAATTGGCGCTATTAGGGTAAGTTAGTCCAGTTAGTAGTTGTTAGTACTAGATGGTATAATCCCTATTTGAAGCTGGTCACAGATGCATTAGTTTGAAGACTGAGATCGTTGCCTCTTTTAACCGGCATCCAAAACCCATCAGACAGGCACGAAGGCTTAAAAATAATTGTTACAAGGCAGAAATAGGTGTGGCGGTGATTCTACCCCAGGCCAACGGTATACTGGTTCCTCTACGTTACATTTCCAATTGATAATCAATGGAAAACATTTCACAAACTGTTCTAGGAACTAACCGTCTACAATGATTGCGAAGAATAAAAGCGGACGACATGTGTAAGTGATGGTAATTGCAGGAAATTGTAGCCATGAAAGGAAACCGTTTAACCTTAACTTCTTGGACATGTTACCGGCTAGCCTAATGTTTAAGTGTAGTGTCTGTAGTTAATGTTTAAAAACCTTTCCACCTTCTTTCCACACATGTGATATCTTCTCTAACTGCGTAATAAAGCATGACAGTTGACAGTAGACAACCAGTCTCAATTACTGAGTACTGAGACAAATGATATTTTACTATTTAACTGAATGGAGTACGCACAATGTCCCTAACATAAGCAATCGGTGCCAAAAGTTATTTTAAGTGATTTATATAACTCTGTAAATACAACGTATAGAATTAAACACAACAAAATATCGCGAGCAATCATACAAACTCACACCTTACTTGTTTTTCTGTTAAGACAATACGATCCTCACTTGAAAATGAAGCGGACAGATCACGGATCAATCACGAAAGACTATAGAGTTTTAAAATGGCAGTGATGCAACTATTTCATGTACGTAAATGGTGTGATGGCTATATGTAGTGAGAGCGCGCTCGAAAATAATCAAAGTATGCGCCAAACATAATTTTATTTTTAATTTATAAATCTATTTGTCGGATTAAGAAAACTTTTCATAATTCATGAAAATATAGTGGTGGCAAAGAAAATGGAAAATAATTAGAGTCCACTTCAACTTATTTTTTCTCTTTGTGAATTGATCATAATAATATAGTCAAGAAACATATATTCAAAAATTAGTTTCATAATCCTGTAAATGATGGATTAAAACCACACACAATGGTGGAATTAAAAACACACTAAAAATCGGTGTATCAGCTTAATCAGGCTATATTAAAAAACAATCCCTGTCACTGGACAGTATAAAAGTACTTCTAAGTACTTCTAAGTATAAACAAAATTATCGCGAGGAGTTATCGCGACTTCAACGGCGTGAAATTAGGAAATAGAGAAAATTAAGGATTATTTGCATTATAAAAAAAGATCACTGAGTCTAATGTAATAGGATATTAAAGAACGTTTGCAGTGTGAAAAGTTGTTGTAAACGGGACCCACGGGGTACAGACGACAAAAGCCGTATGAGATATTGAATTAAAACAAATCCTATCGTTAGTACCATCGTACCATCTACAATCCCTGAGAGTTTTACCATAATCCGCGTTTCAGAGCCTATTTAACAAATAGGTCCGTTCCTATATCTTAAAATTAAAAAAAAAGTAAATGTTCTATAATGAAAGCGAATTACATAAGCCTTACTCCGTGTGCCCACAAACAAAGCAACGCAATGAAGGCAATAATGACAAAGACAAGTTTTTAGTTGCTATTTTATACATACGAGTAGTAACGTGTGTTATGGGTATTTTAGGTGGACCTTAGCTTAATCATAAACGGATAACTTCTTGTTGTGAATCTAGTTTTCAGGTGAGTGTGTGCTCAACCATTACTTTTATGTATTTTTTCATAACGCGATAAAAGGAGTCAAACTTCAATATTTGAAAATCTAGCGAAATCGTACAAAGTACGTGCACTATAAGAATATTGAGTGTGGAGCTAGGTTAAAGTTCACACGACGTACAAGATATTGTTTCAGCAGCCAGTTATCCGACTGCAAACTTTGACCAGCGCAAGAAGAACCACAAGTTACGTTAGATTGCATAACCGATACCTTACCGAAAGTTGCATATTAATTTTCAAGTGTAGCTGAATATTTTGGTTTTAATATCACATGTGAGAAAAAGAAACAAATAGATCATCACCTAACGTCACTTTAATGGAAAGTCAATTTTGTTGACGTGGATAAGCATTTATAAAAACGTCGATAAACCTAAAAAAACATAGTAGATAGTAGGTACTTCTTCTTAAAATAAACACACTTTCAAACAAGTATAGATAAGGAAAATTTGTTAAATTTTATTAAAGTTACCGGCAAAAGTTAAAGAAAAGATAAACACTACGGAAAGTGCGTACGAAACTTTGTTTCGCCAACTTTCTGGTCCCTAGGGGCGTTACTATGGCAAGAAAATTAAATGACTCATACCTGCGCCTGTTCCTCTGCTGACTCAGCCGTCGACACCCCTTCGAAGCACCAAAAAAGTTATGGATGGAAGTTTAAAAAAAAACTGTGATTGTTAAATTAAGTTTTAAAGTGAAGTGAGTAGCGCGGGTGAAGTGAAAGTTTTCGAGTTGTGGTGTTTAGGGGTGCGCGGTCCGCTCGGCGAGGCGGTCGGGACAGGACTGACACAGGGTGCACACCCTGGCGCGTGCGGTGGCTATGCGCCACGAGCGTTAACCCTCCTAGAGGGTGCTCCCTTTGAATAACATCAGTTTTGTGAATGAGTTATGGAAAAAAGAAAAGGTGCTTATTGTTGGCGTTAATGACACGCCTGTAATGTCTCGTATCGCAGTTAATAAATTTATCCAAATTTGAAATTATAAGGAAAGTTCATAATCACTATAATGTGACTATTTTGGTGCATAGAGTGGTGCTAATGATACGTATGAAGTGATAGATTTAACTGAAGTATTTCTATTTACTTTTTTTTTTAAATTTGTATTAGACACGCGTTGGATCGTGACCCTGGCTGGCATACTTACTTGAGCGGCGACTTTGTCTGTGCTCAGGACTAGCAAGATCATTTCAATAGAACTGTGATATTCTGTTCATGTGTTACATTAGCCACTTACCCATTTGCTATATTGTTTACATAAAAGTCTGGAGTTTTTTGTAAGACGATAAATACTTTAATATGGGTTTGCTTTACAGGTTCAGGATTTACAACTGATTTAAATAAAACTGTGATCGTTTTCTGTTCATGTGCTACTTTGGCTACTTACCCGTTTGCTATATTGTTTACATAAAAGTCTAGAGCTTTTTGTAAGACGATAAATACATTAATATGGGTAAAGGTTCAGGATTTACTACTAATACATTTTTTGAAAAATCGTCATGATATCATCCTGTAGAGTCCACTCAAGCAGTATCTACACACGATCGGAACTGCGTGCTACTAACACGCGGTAAATGGGGGTCCAAACACGCTTGAATGTTTACCAGGTTTTTTAAACTACAATCACCTTACCACAACCAAGATAAAGCCCGCATCTTACATCATCAGTGCCACCTTTTTGAGTTCTCACTTGATTCTCGCTTCACTTGTTGACAACTTATTGTGTTCGAGTTGAATTACGAATATTTTAGAACCTGACTAGGGCATTTAATATACTGCTTATAAAGCTGTGATTTCATACTTACGTGTGTGCCGGAAATACTGCGTTTAGTAGCGGAGATAGGCGAGTGGTTTAGATTTTGACTCGGGAGTACGGGATTAATATACATTTGGCCACTCACTGGGCCCAATGACGCTGCGGCATTATACTGAATGGGTACATCGGGTGGTCCGTCTGCTTGTTTGTTAACCTATAATTTATATATATTTTTTAAACTCAGTCGCTCTAACATGTGCTTGGCATAGCGGTTTGTATAATTACTTTTTTTTGTTTAAATGTACTATTTTGTATTCTTACATGTTTCTGTGTATAGGGTTATGACAAATAAAGCTTTTTTCTTTCTTGCTTGCACTTCTGACTTTCCGAAATAAATGTTTTAAAGCACACCTCTCGGATCGAATCCCAAATGAATAATTTTGGGTAACGGCGGTACCATCCAGAGCGAACCGTGTACAGGTGCTACCACGTAACAAGAAATTGGTTTTAATGGTTTGTGAACTCATAGTAACGCTGTAAATTTTCATGAACTTGACAAATTCAAGGTGCATTGTTATCAGCATCGCGTGATTACCTACGAGTACACACGTCTGTAGTTATTTGCCGCGTTCCGATAGTCACGGTTCAGGGAATGCGCGAGTTATTTGTATTTTATAATTTATAATTTACATATTTCAATGAACTTAGTTAATTATGTATAAGTGTATCGTTAATTCATTTTTGTTTTTACTTTTTTGGATCCTTGTGAATTCCTCTCGGCTGGCAGTTGGGTTTCTTAAGCGCTGCCATGCTTCGGAGCCACGTTAAGCCGACGATCCCCTCCACCAATCCGCATTAGAGCAGCGTGGTGGTGTACGCTCCAAACCTTCTTAACTGTGAGAGACCCGTGACCTGCAGTGGACCACTTTGGATCTTCAAGATGGCCAATCTTATAAATGTATAAAAATAAGAAAAATAAGGTATAATTAGAATAATTTAGAATTTGAAAGCTCTCGACGAAGATACGTGTATCTCGAGAATGGGTGAATCGATTTATATTAGAATCAGAACATAGCGATTTATATAGAGTCAGAACAAACTATTTATATTAGAATCCTCCCACAATTTTAAATAAGACAACTGGGATGGAAGGCAATAGCACTTCGCCTGTATTCTAAATTATTATTGCTTTTCCGCGACTGCGGCGGAGCTAAAAAGGAAGCTATAACTACGAGTATTATCTTACCTGTGCTATTTAGCTATGTACGTTTCTTTCTTCCCCGTTTTCTGCATTACTAATGGACCAATTTTCATAAATGAAACGTCTAAATTATGTGTGTTAATTGGCTATTAAACATGAACTACGCGATTTCGTGAAATTCAGTATGGTGGAGTTCAAAAGCTAAACGTTTCAAGCCTCCGATTGCATGTGTTTATTGATTTTATAATATGAATATTGGAAATTTCACGTTCTTTATTATAATATTCTACAAACCATCATACGTATAATAGCATGTTAGAATTGCTAATCTAATATCGACCGCAAGCGGCAACGTTTAAGGCTCACTTTCGTGTTGTGGAGGGCACATTATCAATTTTATCTTACGTTATAGCACCTCGTCAAGATGTGGAGTTTGTGGGCCAAGCATAGTGGGCCACGGTAGCAGCCTTTTGTATTATATTGTATTTTGTATCCTAACTACGTATAAGAGATTCATGATAGAAGAGGTAACTTCAAGACAGTCTTATAGAACATAATATCGATACATATAATATACGTATTTAACCAGCTTAAAGAAGACCAAGATATGACAGGCTGGGCGGTTCTGCGCGCCGCCCGCCCTCGCACCGCCCATCCGGCCGCCCCGCCCAGCGCGCCGCCCAACAAAGCGAGAAAATAATTGAATGTAATTGAATCATCTCTCGAGTATTCAGTTAATGCAGCCCGCCAGAGGCTAATCAGTGCAATTGTTAGAATCCGCCGTATGCAAATCATGTACAAACCGTTACATACATACATTGAGCCATTCCGTATTCCAATATACGTATATATTCCAGACGTGGCGAGTTTGGAGTAACTGACATTGTGGTTCGATTTATGGATGGGGCAAATAAATGTTTATCCTAAGGGACTATTTTGTGATGTCTTTTGCTCTAGGGCTTCCTACAGGGGTAGTTCTACCATCTGGAACACAACAATGTTATTCAAAAATGTTATCCTTGTAATCATTTCTTCTCACTTATACAATATATGCGAAAATTAGTTTGTTGGTGTGTTCCATACAACCAATCTTTATAGAATTTTGTAAAGATTGAGCCATGGAGATTTTTATAAGATACTTTTGATCCCGAATAAATATACAGATCCCGAGGGAATGAAAACATCATAAATTGAAAGCGGTCAAAGTCGTGGGCAACAGCTAGTGGACAATATGGAAATGTTTAGTTCCATTCGAAATCATTAAAACGCGTGCCACTTAAGAGTAATAACACATAATTGACCAGCTTAGAATAGGGTAGTAGTCCCAGTGTCCGTGGGCTGCACAATCCACCCAAAACTGCAAAAAAGAACCTAGTGTTTGTGTCCGACCGAGGCCTCAAGCTTACAAGCTTGGGTGGGTTGTAAAACCTCTGCACGCTTACATAACAAAACTTTACCAATACCCTATGATGGGTATTGGTAAAGTACCATTTATTTTCCAATGGAGCTCACAAATCAAATACATACAAGCGACCGCTATACTTGCCTTTCCCTCACACAGTCCTCTCGACTGGTCGTTGACAGTCCTCGGCCGAGTCACCGACGTCCGGCGCGCCACCTTGCCGGAACTGCGAAGCCCCACTCGCGCACGCGCCGGAAACTGCGCCCGCGCATCCTACGGTGTCACTTACCTCGTAATTAGATAAGTGTACTTGTTTGCGGTACTTGTGTGCAATGTGTTCGGGGTGAACAGTCTTGGGTGCATGAGTGACTAGTAACATAACCTACCCCAAGGAGGGTATTACTATTTTATTATTCTTAGTACCAGTGATCGAAGTGACCTCGTCTCTATGAGTGTATATTTTTTGTTGTAGCCAAAAATATGACATTTTGAATTTTGTGCTGTGTCTAAGAAACTTAGGTGACAGCTTAAAAACACTCATGGCCGGAGTTTGACAATTATTTCGTGTTTTGTTGTATGGCTCCATTGATATATGATTGTAAAAACTTGTAATAGGCAGAATAAGGCCAGTGTTTGATAGAGGAACAAGGTGAAAACGATTCGTAATTTTTTTCGTAAGTTTTCTGTGTCAAAATCTAGATATACAAAAATTAAAATATAACTTAAATGACAGTAATTTTATAGTCAACAATGATAATGAATAACATTTTTCCAAGTCTACCTAGACTTTTACAATCACTGCAAAAATTTGGAATGTGTGAGCAAAAAAGTTGCGAAATCTGGACTACATTTCGCAACTTTCTTATACAAAATTTAGTTGAGCTGGTTATAATACCTCTGGTTTTGCACGTATCCATAGACGTTTGCCTGTTTGTCTGAAATTATAAAAATCCGTTTTATAGTTTTTGCGTGATTATGGAACAATCCATCCTCACACGCTCACACACGCGGATGCTTCCAAGTGAATTTACACACGCATTCGTATGTTACTATTAACATTTGTACTAAATACTTGCCATCTGTTCCAGTGAAAATATTCATGGGGTAATTGGTTACGCTAACGAAGCGAAAGCTTCCCTAAATACACCGTCACCTATGCAATCAACCACCGGCAAGCACTCCCATGAGCCATGATCAAGCACTTGGTCGTTCTCACGGCTGTGAGAACGACCGCTAAATAACGTACAGTGCAATACAAAAATGTAAATAAGGCGCATTTGTTGTATTATCATTTATAATTTAATACTTGTAGTGCAATCAATGCTAAACAGCATTGCATGTTATTATTGTTCTTATTTTACTCTGTACTGTACACCATACAAAATTACAATGGAGTAATCCAATCTAATCCAAAACAATACTGAAATTCTACAGTATAAGGGTGGTCCGGTCCTATCGCTAAGCATTGATTTCTTCCTGACAACCACGAGGTAACGAGTGAAAGAAAAAGAAGGAGATGCTTTAGATAGGGAAAGTGAATTCCATAGATAAATAGCCGTAACAGAAAACGATTGAAAGAATAACAGTGTAGCGGAATGTTACAGCAATCGTTAGTTTGGTCCAAAAATTGCAAGTTACACAATCAAAAACTTTTATTAGTTAGATAAGTACCTAGTCTTATCTTACTAATATTATAATTGCGAAAATTTGTTTGTTTGTTTGCTATATACGTCTTCACGGCTAAAACCTACAACCAATCTTCATAAAATTTGGTTGAGAGATAATTTGACTCACGGAGATACTTTTGATCTCGCATTAATATACAGGTGCTGATCATAAATTTAACGCGGATGAAGGCTACAGCTAGTAATAAATAAAGTCATATAGCGCGCATAAGTTATCCGACCCAACTTATGTTGTCAGTTGAGTTGTCAAATTGTCATTATTTATCATTTATTGCTAGGAGTTAGAAATTATAAGGCCTAATAAAATTCCGCTATATTTAATAGAGACAGACACAGTGAATAGAGAATCCACGTAGACGAAGTACTAGTCTTTTAACAAAGGAGTATGGATTTATTAACACGAAGCCAAAAATGAAAACTGTTCATATAGTAGAGCCATTTTAACCGGTACATTTAAGTAGGTAAGTAATAATTACCCTATAGTTCCCCATAGAACAAACATGAGCGTCCCATAGAGCATCCCTTCACTCTAAAATAAAACAAAGGGGCAAGCGACCGGGACACTCAACCGGTAGTACGTGGGAATCAGGAAAGGATGTGTGCAGTTGACGAGCTCAGCGCACCTTTCTGATTGTTTCCGTTTTGTGTATGGTGATCTGAAGCGCTCGGCATGCGGCTTCGTCGCGATCTGGATTGCGATGGCATCAATAGCGGTTTTTTGAAATGTGATCGTGTATGAGACACTTGAACGTTCGCTCCTGGTTGTAGTTAAATTACTTAAAGTAATCAGGCTGGCTTGTAACCGCACCACGAATCTGCAATGAAGTGGTGGACTAGTGGAATACGCCGTTTACGCCTATTCAGTGGAGATCCCACATCTCAGGATGAAAGGGTTTCATGTCATAGTCCAGCTGCACTTCGAAATAACGTCAAAAAGCCAGACATGCGACCTTGCAGGGATGAATCAATAATTTTCGGGTTGGCATAATGAGGTTTGTTGGGCTGCGTTCGGGACACTAAGCTATATCTTAACATGTTACACTGTGCTTGTTAACAATAAATAAATAAAATATAAATATCCGTAGTTGTAACCTCAGTGCCTGAACCCGAAAGTATTGGACACTGTCCCAATACTTTCGAGTTCAGGAACTGAGGTGCCAGTGATGACATACAGATCCGTGGTTTTACCGTTGGCCTAATACGAAAGCTCAAGATCGCCCAGAGTGGTATGGAGAGAACAATGCTCGGTATTAACGCTATGCGACCGATTTAGAAATAATGAAAATCGTAACCGACAAAGGTTACCGACATTGCTCGCAGAATAAGTAAGCTGAAGTGGCAATGGGTAGGCCACGTCGTTAAAAGGACTAATAACCAATGAGGAAGAAGGGTCCTCGAATGGAGACCACGTCACGGAAAAAGGAGCACAAGTCGCCCTCCGACCAGGTGCACTGATGACCTGAAGTAGACAGCGGAAAACCGCTGAATTCAGAGTTCACAGGACTAGTGTGTGGAGTGGATTAAGGAAGACTTATGTCCAGCTATGGACATTTAAAGGTTGATGGGTGGATGAAGGGCGTAATAGGTTTGTCCTTCCTGATCTTTTTTCTTAAAATGTTGCCAAGAACATGAAAGTACATTTAGCGTTTACATTTCTGAAATAAGTACATGCAATGCAACGCCTAATCTACATCTCGACGAATCCACAAGCTGGCACTTAGCATCGCTCAGCTCTTTCATTGCTGAGCGTAGTTTCGCGATAAAACCATTGATTATTCCGTTACATCGAATTTCGTTATCGATTTGAAAAGCGTTTGAAATCTGTGGCGAGGGTGCGCCTCGACCAATCACGCGCACCATCGTGACAGATGCGCGCGCGCCACCATTGTGTTGCAGCGTGCGCTATTGTTTGACGGGACAAACGCTAGGGTGCGTGGCGTGTGGGAGCAAACATATGAAGCTGACGTCCCATAGCCGTCCTGGAACGTAAAAAGGTTAAAAATTACCCAAATACCCTATGGCTACAAACCATTAGGCGATCCAGTGCAGTACTGAAGCATGGAAACTTCTACTATCACCTTCCCTTTTTTCTCTCTTTATTGTACCCCTCTTCCTAAAATGTATATTTCGTTATCTTTAATTCATTATTTATTCGATCTAAGATTACTCCTTTATTGTAATTTTTCGTGCACCCTACCTCTTTATAACTGTTTTCGACAACTCCTCACCTTAAGGTTGTCTGGAAGAAATCGCTACTTAGCCCGCCTTTTGTGCATCTGTCATAAGCTTTTCTTTGTAAAACTGTATAATAATAAACGCTCATGAAATCTGACAGGGACCGTCCTACTCAAAGCTTCTGATAGCTAATAGCTAATCTAATTCCACCTATTCCAGATATATTCATTGCATCTGTCTTTCTAGGAGTTCGAATCTAATCTAGAAGTTATCAAAGGAAATATGGTAACGGAAATGGAATTGTAAATACAATAGTAGTAATATGAACAACCCCCGAGCATGGATATAGATTTTATTATGTCAGATGATTCTGTTTGCAGGCTTCAGAGCTTTCCAGATTTTCTGTTGAAATTAAATAAAAATAAAGATTTACTGGGCCAGTGAATTACTTATAAGAAAATACATATTATACATCAGCTGGTAAACTGTTTTCAGGGCCCGGCAGTAATTCTGCTAAGTCGAAACAAACAAACTAACAAACACACCTGCAAACTATTTCTTAAAGCTATTCAAAGAATTTAACGGTTTGTTGGTAACATCGTTATGGATACAGTCACTAATCCTTTAGAGATATAATACTCTGTAATTGTATTATATTAATACATTGTCATGCACATTTTCAAATCCAGTTATTACTAAAATATCAAATCAATAAAATTGTGATCATTATTAAAGTACCAATTAATACTTATATTTTGTTGAGTGGACGTTCAAAATTGTTTATCAGTAGAGTGTTGTCAGGACAACGCGAACTCCCCTCGGCAGGTGTGCTCGGATTTAATCAACTTATTGTGGCTGGCGACCCCTGCACGAGGTGCACTGTGGCCAGCGTGGGGTAGTTGTCATGCATCTTTCAAATAAAATGTTTTAAAGCCCTGATGCTTAAAGGGTATTGTCATATTAAAGCTCACGTTGCCTGTTGAGTTGGGGCGGTTGTCAGGCATCTCTGAAATAAAATGTTTTCAAACCCTGATGCTAAAAGATTATTTTTGTGTTGATGTTCGCTTTGTCTGATTTTGTATGTTGTACGACTGGCATGGCTTTAACTCGCGGATTATAAACTGGTTTTATTTTATTCGTCTGAAACCAGCTTTCAAACGAATTCCGAAATCTGGAAAACTGCATTGAACTTATGTAGTTTTTCTTTAAAGCTCTGTTTAGCTATACACGGAGTGTTCGTGAAAGGAACGTCATGTCAAAGATAAAACTATTGTTTGTTTTGGTCTTATCGCGTACAAAATTAAAAGCTCTACATACAATTTTAAAACCATTCAAAATAGTGACAACACCGAGCGATTCAATATTGTGTTTGTCGTTACGTTCCTAGTAGATTCTAGGCAGATGCCTAGTAGACCGATCTCAGGTCAGGACTCTATCAGATTACAGACGTGCATCGATTTACATGATAACATATTTAATACACGGCTTGCATAATATACACATTAGCAACATTTTCTGGCATAAAAAATCCAACCGACGCGAAAACATCAGAGACGGAATCATTACAAAAGATCCATTAACCTACTGCACGGACCCCAATACGCAAGCCATAAAAGTATTTCGTGTAAACATGAGCGAATTCTTTCATACGTCCCTTGCTGGAGCACAATGGTGATGTAATTTGGAGAATTCATAGTCGATTGGCGCACAAAAAGCGGAGAGCACCTGAAATCGTCCGCCATGACAGGCAGAAACGAAGGGCAGCGCGCGCGCACGCGACGGGCACGCGCCGCGCCGCGCATGATGCACCTTGGTACCGTTGGCAGATAACAAAATGTCATAGTTCACTTTCACCTCCAAGGTTGTGAGTCAACTACAGAAGCACTAAATTTGTGTGCTACCGACAAACTGGCCAACAGTTTGGCAGAAATTTATTTTAAAATTATATTTATTTCTTTTTACGAAAACTGGTATAAACTCTGGTTGAAATTCGACCAATATCATAATTTTAAATTTAAGAAAAACATGTATTAATTGGCATGATTTCAATTTTTTTTAAATTTATAATACTAAAGCTAGTCAATAGCTAC
The DNA here is from genome assembly GCA_018245335.1 of Dalla quadristriga. Classification (NCBI taxonomy): domain Eukaryota; kingdom Metazoa; phylum Arthropoda; class Insecta; order Lepidoptera; family Hesperiidae; genus Dalla; species Dalla quadristriga. Next base: position 13,398 of record DWLO01001083.1, read on the forward strand.
TAAAAAAAACCAAAGAAAATTGGTTAACATACAGAGGAGAAAATAGCACTAAATTGTTTTGTCTTTGCCTATTTATACCTATGTATAATTTTTTTTTTAAATAAAGTCTATTTGATCTTTTCGACCAATTTTCATTCAAACTTGTGGCGAATTGGTTCTTAAGTTATGTCTCAAACATTGGTCAAAGATGGTATTTGTTTAATTGGCAGATCGTACTTAGTTACCCGCCCGTACAAACTTAATATACTTACACAGATAGGTTAGACTTACATTAAAAAACGTAAAATTGTATAACTAAAATAATAAACCCACCTATTGGGAAGTTTTAACAACCAAACTGAAATGCGACTAATATAACAAAAACTGAAATGCTAGTACATATTATTATATTAAGTACATTGACTACTTCGAGCTAAAATAAACTGTTAGGCGACTATAGGACCTAAAAGGAATAAAAAAGGTAATCTTAGCATGCAGAAACTTATAACCTGTTCGTGTTTTAAATATTGCCAAGTAACTGGAATAATTAAGCTATTATTTGGCATAGTTAAGGTAAAATTATTTACAACCTTATTTATTTAAGACAATGATATATACATGATATTAATTATAATTACTAAGTAATTTATATGTATATATTACTAGACTTTAGCCGCGGCTCCGCCTGCATTAAGCTCGTTTTTCCATACAAATTTTCAGCCCTTCTTCAACCCTTTGAGCATTGAGTTTAAAAATAAGAAATCTGTGTTCTTTCCCAGTGTTAACTTCATAAAAATCTGTTCAGTAGTGCGTGAACGAGTAACAAACATTCATCCTTACAAAATTTTCGCATATTTTGTCTTACCAATAAATAAACTTGGAATGTCTGTCTGGAATCTTAAAATGAAGGTCAATAATTAAATAGAAATGCTATTTATATCTTATCTGACCAATAAATAAAATTGGAGTGTCTGCCTGTGATATAAAAATTAAGGTAAATAATTAAATGGAATATGTTATTTATATGACACCTAAACATAATCAACCGTTTTTAGTATTTGTCTGTCCGTCTGTAAGCGTATTGTTTATCGCAATTAGACTCCGAAACCGCAAAATGGATTTTGATAAAATGTTTAGAGATTGTAGAGGGTGCACTAACTTACCGCGTTATTTTATCTCAATATCTGAAGCGGTTTTTTAGTTATAGGGTTAGGGCCCGAACCTGTTTTGATTGTTTAAAATTTTCTGTATTTCGTCATTACACGCGGGTGAAGTCGCGAGCTCTCCCTAGCTTATAATATTATGTGTAAAAGTGTTGTTACACTTTTGCTAACGCTACGTGCGTTAAGTTGCTCAAAGAAGGAGATTATTTGTGTTTTGGGCGCACGCTCAACCGGGGCGGGGGTTGCGCCGCGATCGCCTACCGACGCGCCGACGTCATAATGTACGCTCCAGTAACGCCGTGCTACCCATTATTGTGATTTTATGCAGGCAAAAAATGCTATCTATAAGAGTATAAAAAGTATTATACCCAACGAAACGTAAATGTAAAAAATAGAGCCTAGTTAGGGACAAATTAAAAAAAGAGCAATAAATATATTAATGCGTAACAAATTCGACCAATCTGGGAAAAGTTTGATTCTAAAGCACACCCACTTTAGTTCCTTTTAAGGTGAAGCCAACAACCTGTCTTCTCTTTCTCGATCTTAATATTCATGTTGTTAATATTGTAGTTTGTTAAGAAAAACAAGCATAACGAACCTTAGCAGGTAGGTAAGTTAGGTATACACCAACTAAAATTTATAGTAGAATATTAAGCTTTAGCTTGAGCTTTAGACAAATACAAAAGTTTCCTATGGTTTTATGCACCTCGTTTTCATACCTAGTGTAGTGTGAATATAACTGAATCACCTAGTGCTCATACCCAGCTTATGACATGACAATTTTATTTTTTATACGTACATATTTTAAATTATGAATCATGCTGTACCTACTACTACTGTTGGTATATAATGGTAATAAACAGGCAAGGTAAGCTAACACATTTCATTTAGTAAATAGCAACTGCTTTAAATTACGTTCATCAAAACCTTTGAAACCCAGGTAATTGAATTATAAAGCAGAACTCTGTCTGATTCGGAATAGGGGATCCAAATTTCCGAATACTTTAATTCACCATACAATCCAAACTGCCGCTAACAACCAATCTAACGTGACCATTATTTGGGAATAATAAAACTCCACGCTTTAACCCGTATGAATTCGAGTCCGCTAGATAGGTGCACAACGCGACGGTTAACTCCGCAGAAACAGGAGGCAAATAGACATGTCCCTGCGAATTTTCCAATCGCATATTTGTGTGCAAATTTCATACGTTCGAACGTATAGCGAAACGCCGAAGTTACAAATGGATCCGCATGCAAAATCGGCACATAATGGCACTTCTGACATCACAATAAAATGTATGATTTTTGACTTATTACGGAAAGAACGTTCTCCAAACGAATTTCACACCCACCAATCAATTATTTATATGACAAATTGATGATTAAGTACGTGATAGCCACGTGATTGCGCATAGCAATCCCATACATTATAGAACTTTAATACTATCGTCATTGTCATTATTTTAGAGCTATCCACATCTTGAGGCTCTTTGAGGTTGGTTAAGATGTGCACGGCCTATGGTAACCATCATAAAACATCAGGTGAATTGCATTGCATTATAAAGTGGAAGCACCCACATTCACTACTTCCAAGTTAGATTATCTAAATCTATATAGTAATAACTTGGCAGTTTTCAGATGCGATACGAGGATGGAAAAAAAACTTTCATTTTCAAAACCATATCGAGAACAATACTGCCTGGCTGCAATTAATCGACATGGCATTTCTAGACTCGTA
>DWLO01001084.1:0-16275 GCA_018245335.1 Dalla quadristriga
CCAAGACCCGAGCACAAATATTTATCTGCCAAATAAATATCTGCCCCGGCCGGGGATCGAACCCGGGACCCTCGGCTGGTTAGTCAGGGTCACTGACCAACGCGCCACCGAGTCGTCAAATATGTACAGTAAACGATACACTAAACAATGAACTTCTTGCCAGGTGTACTACGAGAGGGTTAACACTCACAGCGCAAGCACGTCGTTCGCCCACGCGTGCTGTGGGCAGCGGGACGCCTCGCGAAACCTGGTGCTAGACTCCAACACACCCATTACTAAAGTCCGCTTCAGCAAGGGATTCGCCTTCGCCAACATCGAGGCAGCTAGTGGTAAGGAATAGGTGTACCTTACCAATAAATAAAATTGGAGTGTAATTTGGCCCATTTCAATCTACACCGCTCTTCAAAACTCCATGTGAAAACCATAGAAACAAGCGTCTTTTATTCATTAAAATAAATTTCGACGGGGTAATCACTTAAGTATTGTCTTTCATTGCAATTCAAAAGAAAACTTCGAACTGAAAGAAAGACCACGTCAAATTAAATGTAATATTATTAACTTGCGCCACTTTCACTGTTCATAGTTGATAAAAACGCTTTGAGAAAAGCACCTCGCTTGTCTGAGTATCGCTATGCGCTGGTACTCTCAATATAAACATGTACGTGTTACTTTCCTTGATGAGATCCGTGAACAGCAGCCTTCAATTTGCGGTCCCTGAAAAAGGTGGATTCTACCACACGGCTAATTGAGGAAAACCGACATATCTCCTATGAGGACATTCGAGGACATTGGGGGATCGTTACGAGGAAATTCCACACAGCGACATATAGGAGTTAGGTAACTTTGTTGTCGTTGGATTCCTTGGGGACTTATAAATTTACAAACAGTGACCGGTATTGATCGGTGCAAAAAATGTCAAATAAAAGACAATTACGGACTTAATAATATACCATTTCTTCTTTATCTTTTCAACCGGTGATTAAGGCTATATTAAAAACAATTTTTTTTTGTAAGATCTAATTTATTTGTTATCTCTATTAATAAAAATTGCATTGATTGTAATATTCGTTTTTACAATAATCCATTACAGAAAAGTTATGATAAAAATGAATACTTGGTTTCTTTTGTTTCTTCGTTCGTCTTGTCGTTTTGTTTTTGTTTCGTCTTTTATTTTGTTAACAAAACGCGGAAAATCTAATTCTACAAACGACACGTGAAACAACAAGCTGTCCCGTTGTCGTTCCTCTCAATGGAGGTGCGAGCAATTATTTGTTACTTTTCCCAAAGGAAATAGGCGGGAAACGTGTTTTATGCTTCGAACAACCCAGCTTTTTTTATTAAAAACTCGTGAAGTGCCACTTCTAGTCGTGTTTTGGATTGTGTGCCAGTTGTACAATAAATAACAGTATTGATAGTTGTTACAAACTTGAAAATTAATATTTAGGATATTTTCTTTACGTGTATTGCCTATTTTTCGCTCAGTTTTATAACCTTCCCAAAATTCTTACTAATATTATAAATGTGAGTGTGTGTTTGTTGGTTTTTCCTTCTTTCACGCTGCAATAGACCGATGGCTCGACGTGATTTTTTGCTTAGATATACTACTACTACGACTACTTTTTATCCACACATACTTTTTATGCACAGCTCCATAGGGCGGAGCCGCGGGCAAAGCCTCTTACTTTATAATTAGGTCCAAAAGCCAATATACGGATGTCGGAAATCTATCGTATTGTCTTTGAAATAACAATTTTCAATGTTTAAAGACTATGCCGTATTTTATGCATAACTTTTAATAACTTTATGGTAGGTAACTAACAACCTACGCGTAATATCTCTAACCACAGAATATAATTATTTGTCTCTAACTGATTACTTCTTTACAGAATTTGAAGATCAACGTTCAAGATTTTTCGCGGAACATGAGAGGTTCGACGATTTCATGGAAATGCGAGAAGGATTGGACCTCATAGGCGTTAGTTCTTTTAAAGAATACATGGTCGCTTACAGGTATAATATACTATAGATATTTGTCAAAAAGAGCATAATATTATAATGCCATGTGCCTATTGTTTCCAATCGTGGTGTCCAATGAGTAAACCCACTTCAAGGTAGCCAAAGTGGGGACCATAATCGAAAGGCTAAGCGCAGCTAACAATCTACAAATTTTATACTGACTAATAATAATAATAGCCTTTATTTACGATAATATAATATAGGAATGACACCGGTTGCTGCATATAAATTTATTTATATATCGTCTTGCTTTTCAGCTTAGGCCTCACAATCTACAAATTGTATACTGAATGGGCAGAATAGTGATAGAATAAACAGTAAAATTACAGAAAAAAGTACAGACTGTTAAGAGTTATTGGAATATGGTAACTGTGATCTAAATATTTTTTCTTACAGGGATGCTGATCGGTGTCCGTGGTATTCTTCTCAAATTATCTTTTGGACTCTATCCTGTTTACTTCTTTCCTGGCCTCTTCGTATTATCATAGAATGTAACACAGCGTACGTTCATTATACTGTAAGTATTCAAAAACAACACTGCTCTTTTGTTGTTCGAACTATACACACTTATGCACTTTGACTATCTTCCAATTTCTAAAGTAATACAATAGACAAATATAATATGAATTCGTCCAGAACAATACTATACTATATTGTAACATTTTGCATTATCGTAGGTACATCAAACAACTAGTTTAGGACAGTGAAAAAAAAACTGATGAAATCCTCCCCCTTTTTTTACAGTCGGTTGAGATGGCGAAAACAATTCTTAATTTAAAATTATTTTTAAATATTACCTTTAAGAAAATTAAAATACGTGTATCTAAAATGTCCGTAACTTTTTATAGTCCTGATAGTTAATGAAGCACATTTCTCAAAAGTATTCCTAGACTTTACAATAGTTTTAAGGATTCTTTTACTAACATCAAATTGTAATTTGTAATTTTAATTTCACTTAAGGACTTGTCTGAAATACGTAATTATTATTAAAAATATTTTCCGTGAACTAATTCGTAAAAAATAGTAGTGGTACAGAAAATAGAAAATAATTGGAATGTATGTACTTCAAAGTTATTTTTTTCCAGAAAACTTCAAGTAATTATGTTTTCTTTTTAGGATGGCATAATCTAGAAACATATGTTCAAAAATTAGGTTTATAATCCTCTAAATTAAGGAAATTTGTGGAATTGAAACTAAAAACCGTTGTATCACCTAACTTTTCAATCAGTTACGAATCACTAGCCGCGTGACCATGACCTCATCACCTTTACACTGGTGAAAAAAATATAAAAGAAAATCAACTTTAGAATTGAGATGTGTTTTTCTTTGAATCGTTGCAAAGATATTTCCACCATATTCTCGTGGATTTCGCTGAATGGCTACACTCGTTCCCGGAGCGAAATGACTGCTGTTTTTCAGTTTTTACTGCCTTTTATATAATGAGAATCCACATCGAGTACGCAAGGGATTTTACCACTTGAAAATTGACGTGTTTAAACACTTTCGGAATCTTTCAAAGGTCCGAGACATCTGGGTCTAGTGGTTTAAACTACCCTGGACTTAACCGTAGTATCTAATTGACACACGTAATCAAAAGTATACGTAACATTAATAGTTAGTTATTACTCAGGATATTTGTTGTGTACATGAAATAGATTAATAATTAATTAAGTAATGTAATCATTAATATTTCAGAATATTTGGCACTTACATTTGTTGATGCTTGAAGCTCCGCCCGCGTAAAATTCGCTTTTCCATAAAAAAATTAATCCCCTACATGATATGTTTTTTAACCTTTTCAGGGTTAAAGCTGTCTTCTTAACAAATTTAAAAAGAATAATTGGTATTTTTTGCGTGATTGAGTAACAAACATCTATCCAGCGATCCCTCCTCACAAACATAGAGTCAGATAGGATAGGATTAATATAGTTTCATCATGGACGAATTATTATTAGTCCATGGTTTCATAGATGTGGTGGTTAACACATTCTGCAATACGTACAAATCCCTCGAACTTTGTTTCCAAAATTGGATTGGGCTAATTGACATCGGGCAGATTGCACGACCGTTTCCCAAACCAAAACTGATAAAACGAACATTCCTGTGGATTTTTTTGGATGTAGTCAGTGCCCCCGTGACGGGTAAAGGATTTGATTCAAATTACGTGTACTTTGCTTTGAGGCAAACCGTTCTAAACGTGTACGGATTTGAGAGGTTTCTCAAAAATTCACGTGTTTAAAGAACGTATGTTATAAAAGTTATATTTGCAGTAGAGCACGAACTACTGGCAAGTGCCGTTTGATTCAACCCAACTTGAGTTTAATAGTTCTTGCACACGTACCGGCTGGTACGGTATTTTTGTTTTATCATAATCTGCATAGTGGGATTATTGCTGATTAAAAACTAGTTCTATGAAAGTTATTAATTTGTTTTATTATTTCATTTTGTGCATTACGATTCAATGTAAAGTTGTTATTAATACACCTACCTACCTCTGTTTCTTTACTAACGTTGCCGCGTAGAGAACACCATCCTTTTAAAAATACTTTTACAGGGTAGTGAAAAAATTAATAAATAATTATAATCTTAATTAAAAGTAACACACCCCTTCTTACTATTATTCACCGTGTCACGAGTGGCAGGGTTCTACACACAACAGCAACAGCAACAACAACAACATCGCAAACATCTAACGATATCGCTGTCGCAACTAAAACGATATCGCAATAAAATAATCCAAGAATCTTGTTACAGATAACAAAAATTTTCGGAACGAACTACGAATTAGATCCCAGTCGTCAACTCGACTTGGACACGCATTTGTCTGATACGTTACCTCCAGTTCCTGCGACAAACTATGCTTGGGCCCTCGCGGACGAGCAGAGCGCAGTCCTCTGCTCCGCCCCCCGGCCGCCGCGGACCCTGCCTCTCTCACACGCCTCCACAGTGGACAGCCTCGAGCTATTCGCAGCCATCCGCGGCAACTGTGCCTTAGTTCCTTCTTACTCCGAAGCTATGCGCATCGACGCAGCGCTCCGAGAGCAACCTGCCGAAACCACTGCTCCAGGTGTTTTAATAGACATTGAAGCCGAAAGACCGAGCAGGTTTACTGTCAAGGCTGCGTCGTTTGACGAACCCCCACGAAGACCCAAGGTCACTATAGCCAGCACACACTCCATACACGATATTGCCGCGAAAGAGAGATCTAACGAAGCTAAGCAGCAGAATAGAAGGTCGTGGGCGGGAGTTCTGACCGGTTCTAGAAGCGCCAGACACTTGCTGGATGATTTGACGAGCAGCAGCCTGTCAAACTATCAGCCTATTCCGGAACCTCAAGCGGTGCGACAGGGACAGAACACATTGTATTACTCAAGAGAGCTATCACCGACGTGTTCCAGGGATCCGTTTGGGGGCCGCGCACAAACTACTCCAACAGATGAGCCGCCGACGTACGAGGAGGCTTTAAAACTGCCGGCTTTAAGAAGGCTAACTAGGTCTATTACGGGAACAGACTTAGCGGGCCCGCGGAGAGCATTCCTTAGAGATGTCCTCGCGAACAGGAGGTCTTGCTTGGAAGGCGTAGGAGTGTTGTCGGGAGCCAAGGTCGTGAGGTTACCGTTCACCGAATCCGGCGATGAGACGCCTCTATAGCGCTTATCATGCAATGATTGACGTTTTATGGTGCAATAAATGTTTGTATAGGTTTTCAAATAGGCTGTATTGATGCAATGATGAAGCCGTATAAAGTGCTATAAGGTTAAATTATGATTCATTGTGAGTTAATATTTACACTTTATATGGCTTTATATTTTGAAATTATCAAATACTTATTCCAGTGGATAGAAAGTAAGTGTTCTGTATTGTGGAAGGTGTCAGCACGCAGAAAAACGGAATTGATGTATAATTTAACAATTGAAAAAAGTTGAACCCCTGAAAAAGCATATGTTCGTCCATAAACTGTTTTTAACTAAAACTAGTAGTGTAACTTCGGATCCTTAGGTCCTTTTAGATTACAATACGTTTTATAATGTAGACCTGTGCAAGTATATAAATATGAAAGCTTAAAACGCTTGAGTATGAAGACTAGAGCGCACATCCAGGTTCCCAATGACCCTATTTATTAGTAACCCCTTAGCCCTTGTTTAGATCAACGTTGAGTCATCTGATCGATGAAGTTACACAGCCTCTGTCGAGTGGATAGATGGCCACATTTCAACAGAGCTTCCGTGCTTGGAGAGCACGTAAAACTGTCCGACATTTTTTATTTGGTAACGGTGGGAAGTCGTCCAAATACACCTGGGGTAAAGAGACCGGGGTATGTGAGATTTGTACGCACTTAAACCCCCTCGACAGCCATCCAGCGTATGTAAGAAGGCTCCGGGATCTCATTTAAAATTCACCGGGGCCCCCTTAAGCAAAACCCAAGTCCCATCCCGTGGGAAAGCTGTCGGACCTGGTTGTTATCTTTTTATACCGGTCATTAGCCTCTTCATCAATCTGGACTGGAGCAGCATGGAGAACGCTACTGGGCTACAGTGTTGATAACATCCGTGTCCTGCAGAAGTAAGTGGTGGGTTATAGCTAACATGACCATTGATTTTTTTCGCCAGATTTGGACGCCTGCGGAATTTCGTTAAAAAAACTTATTAGTTCTCGATATTTATACGAAAGTTTGTACATTTGAGATTGTTAGCCCGGAAGCGGTTGAATAACTCCACCCAACGGACTTCAGCAGTAACATTCTCGGCGTTACAACTCGTGATTTTTTCTACTGTAATGACACTACATTCCAGTGTCACTTTCATTTCCATTGTCATTATATCCCACTGGAATATAAGCTCAAACACTTCCGTAACTTGGCTGCTGCTAAGAGATCCTTGTTTGACCAGCAAATCGGTCACATTCTGTACTTCTACCCACGTAGGAATTAATGTTAAGTTTCCCAAATTTAAATTATCGTTTGGTTTGTTTAAGAAAGCGGGACATTTTTGCCTTCGCCTGGGACAACGGCACAAACAGCTTGAAAGCGGGACTGTCCCGCCCAAAGCGGGACATATGGTCACGTTAGTTACAGCCAAAAAGGCCAGGCGCGTATCTTGCGCGGCACCCGCAAGGGATTCGTGCTTTGCCTGCGCTTATAAATAAGGTAATTGGGGGCCCTGATCAAAAATTCGTCCCTAACCCATCCTATGAGTGTCAATTACTAACAAGATCATCAACGTTTCCAAACACATTATTCATGATGTAGTTAGACCATGTTTTCTTTCCATGATTTAGGTCCCTAGTTTAATAAATTGTGGTATTAAGATCAACCAATAAACAACTATTCCCACGCGAATTTAGAACGTACTGAAACTAGTTGAAAAAAGAAATCTTCAATTCCTCTTCAAATAATTGAATAAAATTATTTATTGATACAAAATTATAACTCATACGAATACATATTAAAATTATAAAATTTATTGAACTACAATTGATTTATAAAGCACAAATTAGAAGTCATCAATTTATTCATTACATTGGTCTATCTATGAAGCCGGTCTATGAAGACCGATTGGTTATTTCGATCGTTCTTCTATATGTATGGTATAAGGGTTGCGTTCTAAGACCCGATAAGACGTACATTTCCGAAATTATCTATCAGCTAGTCCTATTCGTTTTTCACACATTGGAACAATTGGAGCTTTAGTTAGAAGAGCGTAAGACAGGTTTATTACCAGTCATAAATCTTATATGTTAGTAATACAGTTTTTGCATTTTATTAATTGAATCATCCTGTAAATAATGCTAATTCATAGTACGAATATATTATGTACTATTCAAATTTCCTGCAAGACCCAATTCCCGCAATAATTAGGCTTACCGCTATGGTTAGGTTCTGCAGTGTCTTATTAAACTAGTCTCCCGATAGTGGTTGGAATAGATTAGCTCTTTTCCTGCCACAACCCTAAACAGATTATTCCCGATAATTTCGCTAGCAATGCTAACATTTCGACAATTAACGGGTTTTGGCACGCTACCCTCAATATGTATTTATATATACATAGCTATGTCATTATAATTATAAGGCAGTGCCTTATATTGTTGTTGTATGTTTAAGCATTTTATTGTTAACTTTACTCTTAAGTCAAATGGGCGAGATGATTGATTTAATTATGCTTAATTATGCACAAACGCACAAATATATTTTTAACGCAAATGTTATAAATCGAATGTTCTCTATTGTACAGCTAAGGATGGAACGTACTATTCACTTAGTTTTCACTAAGTTTTCACGTTACAAGACCTTTACGACGGCTCTACATTTACGCGAATTGCGATGAACAGGTACAAATTAACGATAATAGCATTTACCTGGATGTTCGGAGTTCAAATCGAACGGGTAACGCGTTGGTGGCACGAGGTTACGCGATAGTGTAGAGCCGTCATTTCAGTGACGTCACGCTTCTTCGGCTTAAGGATAAAGCAACGGCAACGGATATTGCAACTCATAGTCCTTTACGCTGGAAAAGATTATGAGCAGCAATATCTTTAGATATATCATCATAATACGATAGGAATGATTCAATATATTTTACTTATAAGAAAAGGATTTCCTAGGATTTCCGGGGTCTTATTAATATTAGATACCCACAACAGGCAAAACTAATTTTGTAAAGCGATGGTTCTTAGGCGATGGTACTGCTACTTATAAGATTACAATGATCATATACTTTGTCCGTCCGTTTGATTGTTTCGTTTCAAAACCATTATAAAAATCCATAGATTTTGAGTTACAGTAACATAGAATAAAGAACAAAGGCGTTTTAGGCATTCACCTAAAAAATTACAATTATTTTTTAAAACAAACGATAAATCCTGTCTATCACTGAAAGAGACAGTAATTAGGATAACTTTATAAACAAAAACGTGGCCGTGTATGATGATATATCTAGGGTTCTCCTGTATTTGTATGTTAAGCATAAGCTAAAGTAATTGGTGCAATCTTACATGTTGTATTGTCGTTATTGTAGTCTGTACGATAGAGTATAGTTTACCGACAGTAAACGGTAATGATGCCAAAGGTGATATTAACATAAATAATATGTACGTGTAAAACATAAATGGAAATTTGCTGAGAATCGATATACATAATATGTACAAAACACAATAGGTACCTACTTGCTAATGATATCATGAATACGCTTCCAAGAACCAATTTATGTAATGTAAGTACGCAATCTTAATTTAGCTTATATAACATGTTTAACACGTAAAATGTAACAGTAATATATTATTATTATGTTTTAATTTTATATCATTATGGAGCCCATTTTATAAAATCCTTTTATTTGTCTCTATCTTATATTATATTCATAAGTAGTTGTACTTAATAACAGTTGTGCTTGTAAATAAAATGTATAGCTAATATTTAAATAGAAATATTCGGTACTGTTTAAGAGATTTACAGAATAAAGTGCCAATAAACACTATTAGATTCGGTTAATGTAAGTGGAAACAATTGACCAGTTAAGCATTGAAGCCTACTACTAGATCTACTTATATAAATGTAAGTGAAACTGTTTTACGATATGCATAAGGTACTAATAACGCCACATAATAAACTTTGTTAAGTGTGAAATATGTAAATTTGGGCAAAGTAGATAGGCTTATCAAGTTTTATTACGTACTTGGATTGGTTACGGTACGGTTATAAATACGTCACCGTGGCAGCTATGAGATCCTTTAATAAGCGGAAAACTTAATTTCCTCCTTTTTATCTCAAATACGGTGACGAATAAATCGGTTAAGTTTTTGGTATGAAATAAAAGATAACGAAATAACTAGTAACATCAACATACTTAATGATCTTGTTTCGATTTACGAAAATTGAGATTTAACAGATATATCGGCATTTAGTATTTCATGATACGTTATATAATTATGCTACGTGACATTCTACGTTGCTCTATTTTGGCAATTTTTGTCCTCGGCTTGTTCCAAAATAGTTGCTAACTATTAGCATAGATATAACCAAAACACATTATCTTGAAAAAAAATATTATTTCAGTGATGCCAATCCTCAATACCAATTTTGACGCTTCAATATTTGCATAGGCATATTGCCTGACACCTAAGTTTAGTACACACATACATAAAGGTTTTGATAGTTAAATAAGCAGTTTAAATGCTTCGTTTATAGATACACTGCCTCAGAACAAATTGAATATTGTGCACACGTTACCATAATATTGATCATCCTCTTTCTTCCAACTGTGATATTTGCTTATTTACTCTCAAGTATTTACTCTTGCATCTTCTAAACCTGTATGATCTGCTACTAATCTGTGATTTGGTTCTAAATGGCATTATTGGTATATTGGTACCTCTTACTTCGTTTCTTTTAGTTTTTTATCTCTTGTATCCTTTTTCTTCAGATTTTCCTTCTTTGTAGTCTCGAGTTAATTTTTCACCCGTAAATCTTTTGTGTAATTTCTTTTTAATGTACACCACTGCCAATCACTCTTCAATCTAAGATTTCGCCATAATTGGACATGATTGTATCGATAAGAACGCTCTTAGCGATAATACCGCCTATGTTGTACCTATTCATGATTTTGTTTCTATGTTGTTAAAGTAACTTTATTACGAATTTCTTGGTGTACAACAAAATTTGTATAGTAATAAGTCATTAAATTTTTTTTTGTAAATTTCCATCGGTGACCAAAATTAAATGTTATTGGTCATTGCCCAAAACATGCAGGTAATTCTAACGCCACTGACACGAATAATAACAGCACTACATAATAACTGTGGACAACATTAACTGTAAGACTCACGCTTTTAATGTTATTATGGAAGTATAAAACTGTACTATTTGGGTATTGTCTAGATCTAGAGTATGTTATGCTAAATTAAAATATTTTCGACTGTAAATTTCGCCGAATAAGAGAAGTTTATTATTTTCAATAAACTCTGTCAAAATAATTTGTTGTTTTTTATTTTTAACCCTTTGAAATCAATTGGAATTTAAATACAACGTTTAACAGATAACTGAATAAACTAATTGGCCCATGTCTAATACCCATTAGCGGGGCACGGGGTTCTCCTAACAACTGACGAGACCTAGAGTTTACTCCACCACGCTGCTCCAGTGCGGACAGGTTGGAGGTTTAGTGACCAACCAAGTACCGGAAGTTTTTAGAACGTTCGAAGGCCTCCGACTAGGACTAACGACTGTTAAATCTATTGATAACAACGTGCCTCCAAAGCAATGAAGCGCTCATGAAATGTTGCCATTTGACACCGCTTTTCTATAAAATAGATAAGTGAAATAGGTAAGCTGTTGTTGGCAGAACCGGTATACAGTATCATCATCATCAATATCGACAGCCTATAAAAGACTACTGCTAAACTAAAGGCTTCTTCCAAAAATAGGAGGATTTTCCTGTATTCACCACGCTGGGACCCGCCTTCCCAGCATGGTGCTACTTCACTTTGCTACTTAAAAAAAAAAGTTTTGGTCAACAGAAGGTATATTTATTTGCTTTCTTCACAAAAACAGTTTTGGCTAATATAGCCACATTGTATTAGGAGTTAACGTCCACAATACTCGTGGATATTGCCCAGGGCGTCTCATCTGCCGCGACACGTGACCAGCATTACTAGAGTCGTATTTCCAGCCAAACATGTCCAATATTTTTTTAAGGAAGAATTTTTCTTCTTATTTTGCCAACGACCCAAAATATTCTATTAGATTTATATTGAATTAACAACCTTTGCCATAAAAATTGTTCCCTTCAGCGTTCGTACCTTTTTACGGACTTGTTTGAAAAGTCTTGTGAATTTTACTATAATAGTTTTTGAGAAGTTATAAGTATGCTAAACGGACAGAGTGCTACACCTACCTACATAATCCGACCATTTACAAATGGAACAACGTAGTGCACCTAGATATCAAGCGATGCCAAATGAATAACATTTTTGTAAACTCGACGATATTATACTTTCACTAAAGTTTACATTCCAGAAGCTTGAATGTTGACCACAAATTATGCTAATATTCTAGCTGTGAGTTTTATTTCATTTTCAACTCTAGAAAATAATTAAATTAAGTATAAACAGAGTCATAAAAAAAGAGCACATAACTGAAAAAACAGGCTCTAAATATGAAAATTTCATAAGTTATCGCACACAAAGATATACAAAAATGGTCATTGTAAAGTAAAGTTAAATGTTTACATTTTCTTTGTATTCGCCCTTTGATTATGTATTTAAATATTCATAGTATCTGCCATACCTCCTTACCTTTTGTTTATGGAAGGTATTTAAGTTCATTATATAGATTTGAATTTAATTAAATATAGGGTTAGGCTAGTTAGTTCTCCATTATGCTATCTATGGTTTAATAAATTCGTTAGAACTATTTAGACGAACCTAATTAAAACAATGTGAATATTGTATCAGGTAGTGCCTACTTACTCGTATAAGCCGCGAGTTGTGGAATATAATGGAAAATGAACAGCAGCGTCTTCTGTGCAGCAACTACCATCTACTGCGATTACCGACCCATCTGCCTAGCGTGGCGACTACGGACCAATCCTCCTCTTTTTGGGAGAGGCCGTTAGTTCAGCACTATTGGACTATTATAGGCTGTTGATGACGACTGGTATAAAAACTTTGTGTGTAGGAATGTACGTACATACAAGTACAAACACTCTTACTTGTTCTTATGCCATTTACATGAGATCAACTTCATTTGCCCTTGCTCGCTCGTGATCAAATTGAGTTTCCAATAAACGCTGCCCTCTCAAACTTTCCTACCTATAACTACCTACATTACTTAAACAGATTAGGTAAATTAGTTTTCAGTGTTGTATATCGTCTATAGAACCTATTTATAGTGAAATATTTAATGTGTAGGTACGAGTATGATCGTTTCAACCAACCGTTGAATTTAATTTGATATACTATAGATTTAAGCAGCACTTACAATGATTTCACAATGTTAGGGTAGTAGACAGTTAAATATAAACTTAACTGAGAAAACTTATAGCAATGCAGTCTAAAACTGATCTGACCTGACTTAGTTATATTTATCGATATTTGCGTACAATCGTAAGTGATAGTGCGTGCGCACGGGTGGGTGACACCAAAAGTTATGTCGCTGTCGCGGTACATCCTCCGAAAAAGTGTCAGAGCAGCAGTGTATGATGGGACCGCATGTCGCAAAGACTTAGTCACCCGTGCGCGCAAGCTCTAACTTTCCAACAACTATTTGGACAACGTATTTATATTTTTCTTTAAATTCATATCTAACTGTGCAGGTTCTGCTTCTCAACGTACTTACATCCAACGTCTTGTTAGCATTCGTAGTCAGACAACTTCCGAGTTTTGTAAAAGTAATATAAAAACTGGAGCTCGTTATACAAATTCTGAGAGCCCTCTTCTCTCGTTTTCGATAATCCAATTATTTGCCGCTGCCCTTAACAGATTTAATTACAGTCTTCAGATACTCTCCATGTTTGAGTTGTAAATCTTTGAAATTTTGACATTGTAGTATGAATCGAAAGCTTGTTTTTTATGATTTGTTCAAATACATTTCAATAGAAGTTTAAAGTACCTACTTTATTATTTTAATTTTAAAATTGATTGGAACTATATTTTATTAAGCACGTTAGTCACATTAAAAAACGACTATTATGATTAGGATTTTGTATTTATTAGACTTCTTAATATTGACAAAAAATTAAGATAAATTGATATAAATTCTTGAGAAATGGTACACAACTAATATTTTTTTTTTATTATTGTTACCCTCATCACTTTGCTTATATAAACCGTTTATAGTTTCGCAGGCCTCAGTTATACCTATTTCGAATTCGATAGAAATGACATAAAGGTAGGTTTCAGATTAATGCCGACTTATTTTCTCCTGAGTTCGGTTCGGGAACCTCAATTCCGGTATTCCTAATTGTCGACTATCGTGTCCAATTAAGAGGTTTGATGAACTTACACTTCGCCAAAACGAGATCCCTTCCTTATATCAACCAAATGAATTCCTACATTAATTAGTAGAAAGAATGAAACTTCCGTTATCAAAAAAACTACTTCCGTGGTATTGTTTACAAGGACAGACCATAAGAAATTTCTGGTTATCTATACTAATATTCTGAAGAGGTAATGTTTGTTTGTATACGCTACACGCTATATATATGCTACACACGTGTAATATAGGCTATATTTTATTACAGCTTTTATTTAAATTCCAATGTTTTTAGGGCTAAATCTATTTTCTCTCTTTCTTATGTCTCATCTCAAGCCTTTACTCGGCCTGGCTCATGGAATCGGCTTTTCCTCGGGTTGAAATCAGGCAATTAGGTCAAACACTTTGCGACGCAGCGGATGCAGTTATGTCTTAGGACAGTTTTGATTCGAAGGCAGGTCACCGTTTTCTAGAACGCTGATTATGACGAATAGCTAATTAGTGATTTGTTGAACTATTTCGCCTTGTCACTTCTTCAGTCACGAGGATTCACGAATAAGGCTAAGCATAATACCAACAATACGCCATAATCATGGTGTTTTTATCCCGAAAAAGATATCAACAGCCCATTACTCGAGCTTTGATTGTCGTCTACCTACATCATCATCATCAACAGCCTATAACAGTCTACTGCTGGACTCAAGGCCTCTCCCAAAAATAGGAGGATTTGCCACCACTGGGCAGCTGGGCAGGCGTTTTGGTGATTGCACTAGATGGTAGTTGATGCACAGTGGACGCTTCTGCTCGTTTACGTTATATTCCCCTTGTCATCTCGTAGGAGTCCGTAGGACATCCGTGGTAAGAGGAGTATACAGAAAGTTGGTGACAGTTGCATTCTTTTCTGCTATCACCACACGGCTTCCAGTCACCTGTAGTACATCTTGTAGTAGGTACTAATTGTTCCACTGACTGGAATGGGAAACGGACGCAAATTCACAAACGACGGGGTACTCTACCCATTGCTACCACGTAATAGTATTACTACCAACAATATACTAGAACAGTCTCCTAAACGATGTCTCTTACTCCAGTAGTGGAATGGACCACCAGAGTATTGACGGATGGATGGATGGAATAATACTAAACAACAGCTACCTTTTTATTATTATTAGATTAGCTGTTTTAACTATAGGAAAGGTGTCCTGGTATCGGCAGCGGTGGCGGGGCCGTGGCGAGATCAAAGTGAGCGGGCCTTTGATGTGCCGTCGAGCGCGAAGCGCTGAGCAAACCGACACTCCTGGTTAATAATCCGGCTATTATGTAATTGTAAATCTGAAATTGGTACACTTTTACACACTTCTAGAACGCAAAGTTTTTAAATAAATAAACGTCCCATACCCTGCCACGCGTACATTCGCAGTCAGTTACGACGAAATTATGCGTCTGTAAAAAATTGACCAATAAATCAACATAGTATTGGAATACTATGCGATATGCCCTGCTGCGATGAATGCAATGTGTATGGAAAAGGACAAGCTAGCTAGCGAAAAGGCTCCGGCTTTCGGCTCTCCGGAAAGATCGTGCAACTCGCGCCACAATAGAGATTAGAAAGACCGTTGAGAATTACTACATTGTTAATGCGGAAATAAATTAAAGTAGCTATGTACGTAATGAAGAGAACGTGCTTATGAATAAAAATCATACAAGCACGCTATGATTGGAAGGTTCACAAGAGATTCAATGTTGAATGTGCGCTCATTTCATTCGAACAAAAATTACACAAACGTAAGAGGAAACCTCCCGCGAAAATTCCCTTCCAGCGTCGATTTTCCGCTTAAATTGTTTCCATTTATAAAGAATACTTTGTAACCTATTCATCATTGTATACACACGCCATGAGCACGTTATTAACTAATAAAAGGTATTATTAATTAATAAAAGGTAATTTACTATTAATAAATTAATAATACCTTTTATTAATTAATAATACCTCCGCGAGGAGGAGGCCGCACTCAACCTGGCAGTCACCACTTAATGTTATCTACTGCAATGATAATAGTAATTCAACAAAACAAAAAATATAAATAATAATCCTTACTTACTCACGCCGCCCGCACCAGGATTCCTTGTGTTGCAGTAAGCGTACACACACTGATAAAATCACAATTTAACGCCCAAGACCCGAGTTCAAACATTTATCTGCCAAATAAATGTCCATCCCGGCCAGGATCGAACCCGGAACCCACGGATCGACAGTCAGGGTCACTGACCAACACGCTACCGAGATATAGAGA
>DWLO01001085.1:0-16272 GCA_018245335.1 Dalla quadristriga
TTGAGTGGAACATTAATAGAGAGGCAGGTAGGGCGGGCGGGCGTCACTAACGAGCGTTTTTATCAGGGCGGGGGATGATGGATGGACCCACTTCCGGCCGCAACGTCCGCACTACCTCCGTCTGTGTATTTATCAACATTAATTTCAATGTACTTCTAGTATTATTCACTTTGTGATTTGCCTTGCTTTAGTTCTTGTCTGAGCGTTGTTAACGTAAAAGAAGGACCCATAGATGAGAGCTATCCTTTCCACTTTTATCGGGGAGCTAACATCCGTGACAGCCGATCTCAGCTGTTGTAAGTGGATAGTAGATAGAAGAAGTCAGAGATAAGATAGGATGTTCACATTTTTATTATGAAATAGAGTTATGGTATGGGCTTACGAAATAACGAAATAAATAGCAAGTACAAGTTTGGCACGCGTTTGAAACAATCGATACTTGATTTGATGGAGCTTTGATCGTTACTAGCCATTATTATTGACCTTGAATCTTTACCTCCGAGAATATATGTTAAGCAATCATTCTTGGCTACTTTAAATTCAACGAATATTTTGCAAACATCCGATAATCGTTTTGACCAATTACTTATGCTTTTACAATAATTAATATTGTGGAACGTTCTGGTGTTTATACTCTTAACCTGATATACCGTGAGGTCGACCCGTACAGATCAACAGGGATGAAAAACTGTGCTCTTTGAAGTGCGCAAAACATCAAAAATAAGAAGGCCGGAAATTTTATGATCAGATTAAACTTTTTACTGATCATAAACAATTATAAAATTACTTGTTTCATAAAACGAACTTGCCTACCTAATTACTCATGAAATAGATGCTAAAAACAAAACAGCGGAAATCGCGATTCATTTAATATTTATACACCGTCCTGCAGTTGCAGAAAGGCATAATTACGCAGTAATACAGTACTAATGATGATGGACAACGTACATGGCTTATAGTATACACCGCCAGCGCCGCTTATTGTTATGATATTAGAAAGAAAATATGAGACAAGCGTTCAAAAAATTTTTTTTCATTTATATTTAGAAGGAAGACTTTATTTTCGTAGCCATAAATAGAATTTTATTTCTATTGCTGGAGTCTATTGAAATTAAACGGTATTAAGGAATTTAAAGCGCATGTTTAATGTAATTTATACATGTCCAATTACGTAAAAAAATATTCCAGCAATTGATTTATGCAAACGAAACACGCTCACGCTAAAAAGGTGTAAGTACCTTACATGCTATCGTGTCTACGTGGTACGGAAGGTGGCAAAATTAAGCAAGTGATTTATAAAACTCATGGTCTCTATTATAAGCGGTAACATATTTTATGTAGAGGCCACTGTCGCCTGTTCGCTTCTAATGTATGGCATCACAAACTTTGCTACGAATGTAGTTAAATACACAGGCTTAATTGAATTTATATCCACGTTCTCAAATGAATATGAGTGGAACGCTCACCGTGTTTTATGCTTAATGATGGCTTATTAAGTATTCATGGTGGCACCGTCGAACGGTGAGAACCTCGTAACATAAATTTTGCGTATTATTTACGTTGACAAGCGTGCATTATGAAATTATAATGTCCCGATTGATATGCGGGCGGAGCGCTCGCGAGTCGCCAACGCGGTGACCGCAGTCGACACGTAAAATTTCACTACGTACATAAAAGCAGTGCTCACTCACAGTGACTCACGGGAGCGGCGGCGGAGGCGGTCGCGAAATACATGCTTACGTATAATTTACTTTCAAAGGGTTCTCAGACAAATCGCGCTAACGGCAAGAATCGGGCAACCTCGCGACTGCCGCACACACCGTGATTTCAATGTGGCCGTTTTAAACGTATGCAATCGTTTGTTATGTCCTCAGACGTCCTTGAACGTGTAGCTAGAGATTATAGGCAATTGTTTTGATGTATTTGAATGTACTGAAATTCGTCATCCTGTTCAAATCCCTGCAAATACATCATACCTGCCAAACGCCTCACAGCCAATGTAAACATAAACTTGCCAAGACAACCGAACCTGCCCCCGCTACCGCGACCGTGTATCAACGTGAACAAGGACATAGTTTAAACTGTTAGCGGACCGTTCCCATGGTCGACATGCGTTAGGACACGCTACGCAACCTACGTGTAGAATAAGATGTAAACGTTATGTTATGACTTATTGATACGAGTCTTAAACCATAGTGCCTACTGAGGATTAGAAACGCAACTGTGACTGACGTCAAGAAGGACTGATTCCTTCTTATTTGAGGTTAATAACAGGCGGTGGGCTGTAGTAACCACTAGGTGCAGTAATGCCAGGTGAATTGCATACCCAATGGACTGGACTGCATTACGTCTGACATAAGAAAAATAAAATGTACTGTTTGTTATAAATTTTGGACGCCCAATCATATCGTAATATCAATCACATTAAACTATGGTTTTCATTAATTTATGGTTCCAAATTATTGTGTTGAAAAAGACAAGTTGAACAAGTTTTTATTTTGACTTTACAGTTCATTTTACTAACATGAGAAGAATAATACGAGTAGCATGCCCAACTTACGAGTATATGCGAAAATTTGTAATCTTTAAATATCTTTGTAGTAACTGGTGCATAACTTGCGATTTTCGATAATGTGGATATTGCGAGGATATATATCAACATGATTGGAATTGATATGATAAGTTGATGATAATGAATAGGATAAAATAATATCAAAATACTAATGAATGGGCAAGATAAGTTTATCTAATTCTCCTGGTTGATTTATAGGTGAAACAAGTCTAACGATGACCTGAGTGATTTACTTTAGATGCATTAAGTCCACCGTGATAGTGAGTGATTTAATTAATAACTGCAATAAACTTGACTTGCCTTTAAGATTCCTTAAAAAGTTAGGTAGTAAAAAATTATTATTTTAACTAACAAAAGTTATATCAGTTTTCGATGACATTCAAGGCCAAATTTAATAAATCAATCAAAATACAATACACCTAGTATTTATTTGCTATTTTACTAGGTATATTATTACTGACTTTGAAACACTTTCTTGACACAGAAAAAGTCAAACCTTTACTAAAAGTCATGTGATGAACTAGTTTCGTGAATAGATTCACGCGAGGCGAAATAAAGCGAGCCAATCAATATTAACACGCCGCAAACAGCGTAAATTGTTGCCTAATGCCGAACACGCACAAACACATGAGCACACATTAATATCGAATACGTCCGTGAAGCTACACACACGCTATACAGAGTGTTCCCTTGAGAGACGCAGAAAAAGTGCGCATAAAACCCATTCAATTATTTTTAAGAATCTTTATCAAGTAAACCGAGACGTCTATAAACGGATAATATTAAACGAATACATTTTACTAAGCAATCACAGATAGCTAAGCGGTGTAAAGGCGTACCAATTACTACTATATCCAGTACTATTGATCGTTCGACTGATAGCAAGCTCGATGATTTGATATCACTCTGTAGTATTGCGTACTACATTTACACAAGAAGTAAGAGCACACAGCCTCACGGCAGCGCCGTGCGTACACCGGTAACGCTCACGCACACCACGCGGACCGCCCGGCCTGTAATAACTCGGAACCACAATAAATCAATGTGATTAATGTCATTAAGCACTGTGTGCCGGCCTCTCTATATTCCGTCAATATGCACTGTTTTACGACATGCCGCGCCACGATAATTAGTTAGCTTTGTTAGGACCATCGATGAATGTTGTTACAACTGAAATAGACGAAATAGATCGACTTAAATATGTAAGCGCCCTTTCACTGCCGTTTGTAAAATGCCCGACGCGGTCACAGAGGACCTCTGACAAGGTTGCAACATTTAGCCTATAGCTAGGGGCGGCCTGGAATACTACATGCACCTGAGCGGGTTAGGGGCGATGCGAGAACGCCTGACAAAACACTATCTACTCACTAACACCAGGATATCGCGATTGGTATGCACTTAATTGATCAAAAACGAGGAGTACCTGAAAATTAACACTAAGTGGACTCATCGCTTGGCCCGTCTTGAATCGAAGTAGATTCCTAAGCTTGACAAGACAGTCTTTACTAGTAGGTACCTTACATTGATCTTATATGATACCATTTGCGGCTGATAGTATAACAAACCTCCCAAGTAGCGAGGTACAGTAAAAAGTCAGAATAAATTGCCATTATCAGTCACCTATCCACTTTCTGACCGCGCTTGACTTAACCTGCTTACGACGTATACGACTACACGTGTCATAGAGCTGTGACCCGTTCCGCTGTATTCGCCCCCTTTTAACCATTAATTAAATACATATACTGTAAAAAACGAGCGTTAAAAAAGTGAGTGTGACATTTTAGTAGAGATCAAAGAAAACTTATAACGGAGCGTTCATAAACACGTCAGTCGTGCAAAAAAATGATCTCTGCTATTTCTCAAACTGTAGATATTTCTAAATGTTGCAGTCAGTATGCGAAGATTGATAACGATTACCATTTCTCGGTCAGATTCTAGAGTATGTTTATCATAACAAACATACTCCAGAATCTGATCCGTCCGTTTGATGGATAGGTAGTAATTATAACTATTAGAACGGAATCGCAGATCATGGGAACGGCGAGGACAGGCTTCGCTAGTTGACGTCGTTATCGTCGCCTCACATCTCGATTGTTGGCCGGCTGTCCCGTCGCAGGCACCGTACCCGTCCAGCTGTGGACTGTGGCCTCAGCACGAACCTTTATCGAGAATGAATTCGATGCGTTAACTGTCAGTGATCTATCCAATTTGTAAGAAGAACTACGTATCGAAACCGAACACTTTTTCGATAGTGTTCCGTGCGGAGGCCACTGATTCATAATACCTTATTCCATCTCGCGTTCGCAGAATGCTTCATGCACGAACGTACTTACGGCGTTGCGAATGAATTGAGTATCGATTCCGTGGCCTATTTCGATGGACGATACGACGACCGTCTGATGGACAGGGCTCGAGAATTGCTGCGCTGGATTGAAAGGAATGTTTAACAACAAATAAATGTATAACATCGTTTTGCTTGTAACACTTTTAAATTATTTATGCCTTTATGAAATTTAACTAAGCGAAGTTAACGGTCAACAAAGATTTAAATGAGATTATGTAAAAATAAACCTCTTTTAATTGGTAGTAATTGTAGTAATCTTAGTATTTAGGAGTAGCAACGAGTCTAATACCAACTTCGAAAATTGTTGAGGCGTTGTCTGGGGATAGTCAATGGTGTTACTTTCAAGATCAGCAGTATAACCATATTTTCCAGCTGGATGGAAATCCGTCCCCGTCCCCGTCCCCGAAAAAATAGAAAAGAATATACACCAAAAATTATTGTATGCATCACAGAACTAGGAAGAATACAGTGTATGCATAGCTAATATTTTCGATACATTCCTACTCTTCATGTTCATACATTAAGTACTATAGATGCTTATAAAACATAAACTATGCGCTTAGTAAGAAAAAAGTGCGTTGTTCCATGATAGCCAGACACCAGACGACGTTGCCCTCTGCGGCAATCCGATTACTTAATGTAATAAATCGACTTATTACGTGATTAGCGTAACATACTCGTAGATACGATAGTACTCTGAAACTATCTAAAAGCATAGAGTATAGGGAAAGTCTCACATGTGTACACAAAGTATACTCACCAAATTTATGTCTATATTATACGTGTAAAACATAACTGATTTGGTTATCTGCCAAATAAATATCTACAACGGCTGGGATTGAACCCGAGACCTATTGTTTGTCAGTCAGGGCCCACTACACTGCGGAGTCACTGGAGCACGGAGTCATAAATTAGAAAGTAGGAATCTTGCTACATAGTCACATAAGGTATTTTTGTTACAATGTAAACGTTTGCACGCCTTCCAGGACACACGGACACCCTGTTGGAATGTTGCCACTAGCGGTTTCCAATCTACTCCTGACCTTCTCCAAGGTAGCTTAACTTTGTCAATCGTTTAAGATCGGAGGCTATTGCACACCGGGGTAAGTATCTTTCATTTTATATAAGAGTAGCGACAAAAGCTAGAATACCATTTCAATATTCCCACCGCGACATGAACCTATAGCCTATAGGCAGCTAATTCTCAGGTCGAAGAGAGGCCGGTATTGTGGCGACAGTAGGGATGCCGATGACCATTTCGGTTGCAGTCTGCGCTACAAAGTTCGCAATCAAATAAATATTTCGGCACAATTAAGAAAACGGTGGAGAGGGTAGCACTCGTGACAATCGGCTGACGGCGTGTCGTGGAGTATCGATACCACTTTTGAATAATTTGTAACAATATGCATATTTGTTTATTTGTTTTGTGTAACAAAAATGAGGGTTAGAATAGTTGTTGTTCATTTTATATTTTGATCATATCCATTAAAGTAAAAATAAACGCAAAAATACATAATTGTAGAGTTTTTTCAGACGTGATTTAACTGGATAACAGAACGTTGATTAAATAAAAGTTGAGTATAATCAAATGAATATTAAAAATATAAATGTGCTAGAAGTATTGTTAGTTTTTCCATTTGGAAAATGTTGTCAAACGCCACTCAATCCTAATGTCCGTAATCGGTTACAGAGCATACATACTTCTTTAATATTTATTAGCATTACATTTTATAATATAATAAAACTTCAAAAATCGAAATATCGAATCGAACAATCAAAAATAATGGCAGTTTTATGAAATTTTATAGAAGTGTCTCTACTCCACGCATGCCCGTATGCGTTCTCGTCGCTCTGCCCACATCCGCTGAAGTATTTTGTTTATTGCTAATGCGATTTTATTTTTTATTGCTTTTTATTTATCTTTATTCAGCGATTGCGGTTTATTGTATTAAAATAAATAAGAATTCTTGACTTTTTAATTTTATTCGAGACGAAGTACACGACAGCGCCCTCGAGGAGAGAAAGAAATAAATTTTAATAAGCGTTCTTTTTTAAGGCGTGATTCTTCAGTTAAAAGCGATTTATTTTTTATATAAACTTGGAGATAAACCGTATTCATTAGAGATCGACTGGAAAGGGTCAAAAATAAAAATAAACGCAGGCAAGTTGGTGTTGTCCCGGAGTTATTGTCGTTAATCAGCTTGCCGGCACGTTGATTGGACCGCGCATCCATGGCTCCCATTGTTTCCTTATTAACGTTTTGTTTAATTGTGTCACGCGTATAAAGCGCCATATAAACAATACTGATATTGAAACTATAAGCTTTATTAACTTACCTACTTATAAACTTATTCCGCATTGTCATTGGATAGAAACAAGTTTACAATATTTCAGCACAACTAAACATCTACAAAGGTGTTAAGACTACTTGCAAATTCAGGCATATGTACATCTATTAAAAAAAAGATAGTATAAGACATAGATAATATATAGGTACCTAATAAGATAAGATATAAGTTGGGATATTTAACGTAAATACGTATTAGATAAATGATTAATCCAGATCGTGTAGTATTAATATGCTTCTAATATTATAAATGTTAGAAAGGATACATTGAATGGATCATAGAATGGATATATGATTGTTACCGAATCACACAAAAACTACTGAACCATTGTGAAATGATTATACCCGAGTAGTTAAGGCTTCAGCCTCCTACTCGGGGGTCCGGGATTCACATCCAGCAACTCACCTGTGACTTTTCTAAGTTATCTGCACTTTGAGCAATTGAACATAATGAGCTTTCGGTGAAGGAAAACATCTTGAGGTAATCTGCATGCCTGAAAGTTCTCATAGACCTGGGATGTCGGTCAATCCGCACTTGCCCAGCGTAATTGACTATAGCCTAACCCTTATCATCCAGCGAGGAGATCCGTGCTCTGTAGTGGTTCGATGATGGGTTGTGATGATTATAGAAGTTAAACACATAAAAATTTGATAGAACGAAAAATATCATTGGTAAAAATATGAGATGTTATGTCAAACGAGTTTCTTGAAAGTTCCATAAATTAATAAAAAAACACTTATTTATGAGGTAGGTACCTATAATAAACAGTTCTGTACCGACGATGAATTTTAATAACAAAATAAACTGAACTGTGGCTTAAAGCGTAGCGTACATAATGGATACTATGACGTAGATAATTGTTCCAAGTACTTGACATCCACTTGCCTACGGGCGCAAGTACTAAAAGTGCTTTATCTGTAATTGCACACCGCATTGTCTTACCAGACAATTACTACGCTCTGCGCTATTTAACTACATAACTTCATTTCAATTTCGTGTGCTACGTCTATCATGGGTTTGCAATTCAATTGCTTGAGTTGCATTAACTTCAATTTAATTCATTGTAAAGTTGTAATATTAAATGGATACATTTTAATCTGCACGTAGGGTTTTGTGAATGTTATCTTTAGCATTTACGGAGCTTTCATGTATAGCTGCTGCTTCTGCTGTTAGCTGCATGTTGTTTCGTTGCTGGGAGCATGTAGTCTTCGATGGTTAGGAAGACCTTGTAAGTGTACCACAGGAACCCAATGCTGGAAGCTTAATAAGGCAAATTGGTAGATATGATACTCATACATCGCGTTACAGAAAAATAGGCTACACGTAACCACGCATCCATACAATTACAATTCTTGTATCGTGCACGTTTAATATGCAACCGGGATAGCTATACTCAATATGAACTTTACTATATGAGCATGTGATACTATATTTATATGAGCGAGTAAACGAAACTTATGACGTTTGTTTTGAGAGATTGCGATAGGTAGGTACTTATCGTATCTTTCTTTTTTGAATGAATCGGATAGAGGCTAGATCATGGCCAACCCGAGTTCCTAATGTTTATTAATATTATGTTAACCACGCCACCTAATAAGGCTCGATAAAATTCGACGCTGAAAAGACTAATCAAGACTACTTAACGTGCCTTTCGGAGCACGGAAGTGCTCATGGAAAATGAATACAATGGTGCACGACGTTGCGACGTGAGTGAAGTAAAATACCGTTTTGTCTTAGCGAAAGCTGAATGACTCTAATCGTGACTTATGTAAACTTTCATTAGAGATGCAAGTCTGGGGCCTAGTTAACTGTACAACTTCTTCTATAAAATAAATAATGGAAAGTAACACAAGAAAACAATAGAAAACCTTTTCACATCGCTAATGTATGCGGTTTCGTGTATAGGTACATGAACGAGAATGGACGCCAGCGGCCGTCAAATGAATCAATAATAACACAATTTAGTATGCTATACCACTCCTGATCTGCAGTCAGGCGTGGCTCTCTGTTTGCGCCTAATAATACCTGTTGAGGAAAATTATAATAACACAGGCATAACATCACCGTGCGCATTCGTTTGACCACCTTTTTATTTGAATTCGATTTTACGAATTTACTCACGTCGAAGGTATCTCGCACCGGCGGAAGTACATAAATAATGTTTATCGATCGATCATCGCTAGGGTGTAGTGACGCTGACGTTAGATTTATGCTGCCTTCATTGTGAGCGCCGTAAACTAGATCTCCATAAAAAGGAACATTTCCTACTTTAAATTTATATCAAAGACAATGGTTGACAAAAACTTGGCGCCCTCCGCTACCAGCCCGCCGAGCCCCACGGCGCCAACTGCCAAATCTCTATCGGCCGCGCGTAAATTACGCCTTTTTACCTGGATTCCTGTTTTGACATATTTAAGGCATTAGTAATAATTATGAGTGTTTCGTCCGACCGTAAGTGTGCGCCAGTGAGTTTTGACACTATCTTAATGACGGACGTCGAGTGACAATAAATATTGAATCGTTATCGGGGCCTATCCGAGTTTTACGTCATTCGGGCTAGTATTCCAAAACGACCTCCCAACCTGAAGCTTACAAAGACATACTTTTAATGGTACTCATTATTTTAAGGTTCAGACAAATTTTCAGAACTTTCAGTCGTCAGAATAATTTAGTATCTACCTAGTAGGTAGATACAATAAGCGTACGCTGGAAAAGGTCAATGAAGTTATCCATGAAAAGAAAAACATTGCGAAATAAATAAATTATTTAAATTAGTTTTAGATTTTTAATCAATAGAACTATAAAATCAAATTAAAAGGTACGTTAGAAACGCGGATGTAAAATAACCCTCGATTGTAATCGCAGACAAAAAGTGATTGATTGGCGCGCGTTGAACAAATATTTGTATTGGTGACCTACAGCCGTTACTCACCATACTCGGGGTCAACGAAAACAATAGGAATATTGAGATATTAGATACAGTTGAAAGCAATAGCGATGGCTAATGCGAGGGAGCCCGAAGGCCGCGGAGGGTCGCACTGCTCACATCTGCTGTGTCCACCCACGCCGTACGTCGGTTAACAACTCGCAATACTTTTAATTGCAACTCGATATTAGCACGTTTATTGCATTTTCTGATCAAACTAGTGTCCCTTTTATGACATTGAGTTATGTGGAATTTGACCTTCTTTTATTTCAAAATTCGTCTCAATAGGTAATTCTCGGTTTGAATGTCCAGTCGTTTCAGGTCGATTGTTATCTTTCATTTTCGATACAACAAGAGATAGATTGATATGTATTTCTAAACGTTATGCTGTTTTAATAGTAAAACCATGACAGAGCGATATAGGGGTGTAAGAATAAAATTTAAAATCTTTTATACGATTTCTGTTTCGTGCGATATGGACTATGTAGGTACCGTTGCAACTGACAGAGTATAAGAAAATTTTGATCTTCAAGTATCAAACCAAAAAAAGAAAGGAATGAAGTAGGTATTTTTTTAGGTAAGTATAACAGATATTCGGCCAGATCCGCACTTTGGTTTTATATTCAGTTTAGAGTAAAATTATACAAGATTTTCTTTACTGTCATCTGTAAGTCATTTAAAAATCATTTATTGTTGAGAATTTAGCTCCTTCGTGCGTCAAGGTGGGTGCGTATTGAGAACACACTAACTTGAAACTTGGGTATACATTTAGATCTTATGGAAAAACTGCTATACGGCAGAAATATGTATGGAAGTACTTCTTTCCATTACGAAACACTTAAAAGTGTATTTAGCATTCTAAGGTCAGGTGCGTACATACCTACTTAATAAAATCAACTCCATACCTACCAATACCTACCATTGCAAACATTCAAGTGAACATTCCAGACTCCAGTCGATATTACAGCGACGAGTATGAGACGTGTCTAGGGAGCAGGGGAAAGCTCCCTACCGGCTGGTAAACCCTTTCTGAAGGCCTTTTTTAACAGATACCAAAGTCGTAAACAGCTTTTGTAATCCAACAGGTGCATTGCGAATAGCACTGAGCGGTCTCCTGCCTTCCTTTATCAGTGTTACATAGAATTGGGAAGATCACATTATTGCCTTCCTGGGTCGGGAATTGAACCTGGATCCTTTCCCCCAGGCGGCAGGTTCACTATCAACTACAGAGTCGTCTAATATCTGAAACATTTTTAGCAATTAGTTTGGACTTTCCGAAGTCTAATCACAGCAACATCTCATTTCCTTATTAGTGCGTCTTTCGTAGCAGTTTGTAGAGTTGTCACATTGAGATAAGATCTGTCCCGACGCGATCGACGACGCTCCTCATTATTTATGTGAATTTTGACAAAGTATTGGGTTGCAGGGAACCTAGTGTAATTTACGGCAACTTTGAAACACATATAGACGGGAAATTTATTAGCCTTCATCGAATTAAGACAAAAGCTATTGCTGATAAGGTGCGCGATTAGGGCTCGCCTCATTGTTCCTTGCAGTGGTGACGTGGCACATAATTTTCCTTCTTTTACGACTTCACTTTGATATTGGCTTCCTTAGTTATATACCCACTAGATAAGCTAGTTATCGTAGGTACATTGTATTATTTTAGCGAGTTTACGGTTGTTTGACGAAAGTAGTCGAAGTATCTTTTAGTTTGAAGCACATAAAAGCAATAAAATTTCCAGGTATCAGAGTATTCTTGTGGAATAGACAACATTTTTATACCAGAATAATTGAAGACAACGTCTTAAGATATATGTAGTTGGAATACAGTTTCATGGAAAGGGGGTAAATATTCCTTATGTAGCGAAACGAAACGAATCTATGTGATCAGCAATTACGGAAAATATCTAAATATCCGCAGGGTATAGATAAAGGTCGGAAATAAAATTTAGACCCCATAATAAGTTCGTATATCTAAGGGTGGATGAAATACGGTTAATGATAAATCCGTAAATGAGATTTGCCGGCAACTGGCCACTCTAAACCGATGGCCTATTGTCACTGGACAGTGGACACTCACCTTACATTGTCACGTCGCCGAAATATGTATGGCGAATTTGGGCATACAGGATGATCTTACAATAAATAGAAATGTTGAATGACATTTTGTAATTGCTAATTAACCAACATACGACCAAATATAATGAAACATACCGTTTGTTTTTATGTATAGTATGATTACTGACTACCTACAAGAGTTTACGAGTACTGCGTACGCATGTGTCTTATCAATACTTTTATATATTTTATAACATTCGATAGCACAGTTTAAGTAGCCTATAATTAACATACTCGTACAATGAAAAAGGTGATGACTAATAGAAGACGCTGAAACGAATACCTTTAATATAATATTACGTTGGACTCAAGAAACACGTATTGTTTCTTACTTATTGCAAGAGGCTATAGATATTGATCATTTTGCATATTTTATTAAGAAATACTACCATCAAGTTAATAATAAATAAATATAACTATAAAGAGACATCTTTATTTTATCTCAAATTAGTGAGTGTTTTAAAGGAACTCTTCGCTTTCAATATTAACATATGTTTTCAATGTTATTTATACGTGGCTTTTCAGACGTTGCATGAACACCCTGTAGGTTTAATAGAAGTGTAGGTGGTGATGTTCCAGATGGACGTAGGTCAGCAGCTGCGCGATAATTAAGAGGTGGCTGGAAGTGGCATGCGCCGGCGCACAATGCGGTTCAATTGAATGAGAATAATCTTTGCACCCACGCGTCTTTGTGCGCGTGGGCGGACCGCTGACCCGCTGCACACGCTGCCCGGCTTGCTCTACTTCAAGCCTTTTCGAGCGCCCATAGTGGCAACATTTCATGAGCATTTCCATGGTTCGGAGGGCACATGAAACAGTTGGTTTTAGAAATCAGGTCGTTGATGTCGTTTGTTGCCATTCAGCCATCATGATGTTGTATTAGTAATTGTAAATAGACTTTGTCTGCGGTACCGTGTGCGTAAAATTATTTTTTCCATAAAAAATTTCGTCCCCGACGTAGTAATTGTATTGTTAGTTAGGGCACGATTTTTGAAAAATAAAATAGCCTTTGTCCTTTTCGAAGGTTCAAGCTATCTCACCAAATTTCATGAGAATCCGTTCAGTACTTTTTGCATGCTTGTGTAACAATCATACAAACATCCATCCATTTCTTCATTCATCGATCCATCCTCACAAACTTTCATGTTTATAATATTAATAGGTGAGGATATAAAGTGTTCATGTCAAACTTATAAACAAGCCCAGTGGTCTATTGGTAGAAGCTACTTCAAGCTACATTGCTAGAAGTAGCAGTTTGTTTATAAATCTTAAATGTTCGCTTTGTTTGATACACAGATAGATAAAAAGATAGATGGTAGGTAGATAGATGGATATCCATTCAAACCGATCCGAGTGATTAGCTAAATGATAAAGTTTATGGACTCCTTAAAAGAGAGTTCCTAACGCGCTTAATTGCAGTGAA
Organism: Dalla quadristriga; assembly: GCA_018245335.1. Lineage (NCBI taxonomy): Eukaryota > Metazoa > Arthropoda > Insecta > Lepidoptera > Hesperiidae > Dalla > Dalla quadristriga. The sequence continues at coordinate 13,735 of DWLO01001085.1, forward strand.
GTGAACAAACCGATCAAATGTTTACGCATCAATATCAAGTAGAGCATACTCCGATAGTGTCGAGTACGAGTGCACAAAAGCAAACAATTATTGTAAAAATTGCTTCAATGATAAATTGGTGACCGTTCCTAATGGCTGCCGGGCAGTGTCGGGGAGCCGCCCGGGTGAGGTCGTGGCAGTCATAACGTGCTTCAAACACAATGTCGCATCTCTACGATTTATATCTAAACGAGCTTATGGACGTGGCATTACATGAACTGAACTTTAACATCCAGCTCTATACATAGATCTCTGATGTGTAGAGCTCGTGTGGACATCGAACACGTAAATTCTAAAATATCACCTGATCATCAATATATCATATATTTTGTGTTCCTGGAATACAACCCCCCACGTGTAAACGTAGCCATTTGACAATAGTCTCCCTCCATCTACGTTTCGGTCTACTGATGCAGTAAACCAAAGAGAAATACCGCTCTAAGGTGTATGTTACATACGGACGTTTTATTTATAACCTGTTTCTTTATTTTCTGTATGATTTCGCTTATTTATTACAGATCAGGTGAATAAATTGCGAAAAGATAGTAGCGGATAGATATTAATAACAACAGTAACAAAACCGAGCTAAGCTAGACTGAGCCGGCAAGAAGTGATTCAAACATTTCGTTACTTTATCGTTTCATATTATTGTCATTCTCATCCTTTTTGTAGCTCTTACCAATTATTTTTGTAAAATAACAGCTGACCTATTTTTCATATTGAAAATACCTACGGTTCAAATTTGATCGGTAGATACCAATATAATTTTTCGAATACCTCATGCGATTTATAAAATTACTTAAGTGTGGCTATTGTCAATCGCGTATCGGCAGACATTTATTCGGCAGATAAATGTCTGTATTCGGATCTTGGACGGAAAATTGCGTTGTGTTTTCTGTGTGCATGTCCGCCACCTGCAACACAGGGAATCCTAGTGAGGGGTGTAAGTGTGTAAGTAAGCGTTGTAAAAAAATAAAAATAGTATAACGTTAACATAAGACGAGCCAGGTGATTTTGCTCGTTAACAAATTAATTAAGTGAAAGCAGGTAGGCACAACATGTATCGTATCTACATTGAAAGCGCATCCCAGCCTTTGTCAACACGACTTGTAAAGAAAACTAATAGTTCCTTCCCGTTACGACTGTTTTACCGTTTATAGGGGACTACGGGGATTCTCAACCTGTACTTAGATAAAAAATATAGTATAAAAATCATTTTTCAGGAAAGTTATTACAAAAGTCGTCCACCAGGGTTCAATAGATATATTACTAAGGTTGTTTAATATATTACTTAATTATAATGACAATGGGAACGTATATCCTTATGATTATCTATAAATTTGCAAACTTGGTTATTTTTTAACTAGCGTGTTAAAATCATTTAAGTATGTTCTGAAAATTAAGCTCCAAAACTTATTTTATGTACGCATATGTAAACATAAAATAGGATTTATGGATGGATGGCACTAAAGTTCACATTGCCTAATAATATAAAAATTTGGTGTATGAAGATAATAAAATATAAAGTAAGTACAAAAAGAGTTATGAAATGGAACATGTTGAGAACTCCTGATAGTGCCCGAGGCGTGCGCACTATTCGTCTTACTATTGATATCAATACGGGGGAGGACTTTAATATTAGAGTTATTTATTGTAAATCGTTTCTTTGCCCTTTCCCGATAAAATAATATCTGTCTTCGCCTTTATGCGAACCGCTAGACAAATATAATAACAGAGTTCTGACTGTCGTTGTTCGATGTTTTACGTTATTAGGTTTTCTTTGGAGGAAAGTGTCTAAGTATTTGTTTGTTTCATCTTACAAAGCAATGCAGAACCAAGGTTCATTGCTTTGTTTTAATTTTACGTCTTTTGCATAACGTCAACAATATTGAATTTTTGCTAACCGTGCGCTGAATATTAATGTAGTGATTTAATTATATACGATGATTGATTAATGATATATATAATGTATATGATGATTAATATATGATATTAATCATGAAAAACCCGTCAATTTACAAAGCAATATTGTATACGTAATTTTTTTTGTAACCGAATCATCATTGGGGTATTTAGTATTGGCATAACATTATGCAGGGAGCGAAGAGACAGCGAGCAGACGTTCGAAGCAGTGACAATGCAAACGCGAGGGGAGTCTGTTTGCCCGCCGCGGAATGAATAAAGATATTCCCGTTATTTGTAGTACAGATGTCATGTAATTTCATTGTGTCGCGAAATATTTAGTGTAAACAAACAGGGAGACTGCCGGGGACGCGATAACATCTCATAGTTCCAATTCGGTTCGCAAATCACCCGCCTAATAAAAGCGTTTTCATAGCGAAAAAATCTTTTAGTCACAGGATTTAAATTTTTTTCATACGAAAGAGATTAGTTTTACCGCAAACGCATTAATAGAGTAAAAATGCGGTGTGAAGCTGGTGATTCTTTTGTGATAACGTTTTACAACGGTAAAATATTGAATGATGTAATTTGTCCCAC
>DWLO01001086.1:0-16272 GCA_018245335.1 Dalla quadristriga
CACCCATAGTGGCCCACTGCAGGGCACGGGTCTCCTTACAACTGAGGAGGCCTGGATCCTACTCCGCCATGCTGCTCCAATTGATTGGTGGAGGGGTTAGTGGCCAACCCGAGTGTCGAAAGATTTTCAGCAGCCCGAATTCCTCCGACAAGGCCTAAATGGCCTCTCACATTTCGCATCTATCTCGCACGCACATTCTAACGTTTACAATAAAATTACGGACATTTAAGACATATTTTATTTTTCATATACCTAATTTTTGATAGAATAAAATGTCAATAATTGTTTTTGCCAAAAACATTAAAATTTAAATTATAAAATATGTAATAGATGCGGTATATAAAAGCCCTCTTAACGTGCCTTCCGAAGCAGTCATTATTTAATTTTACAGCCAGATTTCATTTTTTTGTTTCTTATTATTCTATTCTTATTATTGGTTTTAAATTTTAAGCATTTTTGTCAATTGCTGCAGCTTTGACGGTAAATAAAGTATTTTTTATTTCTATTTCTATTTCTAAGCACGGAAGCGCTCAGGAACGTTTGCCACCAGCGGTCACCCATCCAACTCCCGACTGCTAACTCCTCAATCGTTTACTCAAATACGACTGAGACTCGCCGCGCGACCACGTACGCTTCAAAGTACACAGAATTAATAAACAAATTAATCGGGCTGGCACCAAGTTCACAGCAGGATCTTAACAGGATACATTCGTATTAGGAAGATTTATTACATTTTCACGCCTACAAAAGCTTTACTCGTAATTCCACAACACTATTACCAACACTTACGAGCCATATAATGCTTAAGACTACCCTTGTTTTAGTAAGTAATATATTGTAGGCATATCAGTGATGCGAAGTTCAAACAAAGAGATTGAAATCCCGGAGCTTTCATTTTAAGTAATCCTACGATCCTAAACGACTCGGTGGCGCGTTGGTCAATGATCCTGTCTTACGAGCCGTGGGTCCGGGTTCGATCCCCGACCGGAGCAGACATTTATTTGGCAGATAAATGTTTGTACCCGGTTCTTGGGCGTTAAATTGTGTCGTGTCTTCTGTGTGTGTCCGCCACCCAAATCCTAGTGCGGGGGTGTTAGTGTGTAAGCGTTTATTATTATTTTATTTACATCCTCATCTTATAAAAAAAAACATCATGATTTACTCCAGAGTGCAAATCAAAGTTTTGTTTACTCGCTCGTAATTTCCTTGATTCGTAAATGACGGCGCGGCGTAACGAGATTTCGTAATTGCTCGGGTTGTTTAATGTTGACGGTGTACCTAATCCGGATTTTGATTGCGTGAAACTAACGATCCCGCGTAATGCCGAACAAATACGCGTAGTATTGCATAAAATAATGGAAGACGACGCCGACTCCACCCACCGCCACACCCATTTCTGCCGAGAATAAATTTTTGTTTTTCAATCTAATTTAGGCTAAAAAGAGCCTTAATGAGTAGCAACGCGTTGTGGTCAACAATATTGAATACGACTATGAGAGGACCGCAGGACTCAAGGCCATATAGTCCTCAATGGGCACAAGTGTATTAGCGGAGGGCTCTCGTGCAACATTAAATTTTATTTATTTATTTATTTATAACACCAATAAAAACAATAATCGTATAAAAGGTGGACCTGATACTAAAAGTATTCTCTACCAGTCAACCTTTGGGAGAAGCAGAAAGCGGTCGAAAGCGGGACATGATATTGATGATTAAATGACATTGGGGACATTGTAGTTGAACTGGATGTGGATGGAATGAGGTGACGAATTGGGTGATTGGAATAGAGTATGGATACATGAGATGGGTGATGACGGGGATGACGCTGTGGTATGTTCCGGGTTTGCAGCAGTACTAGACTGGACAAGCTGTAGCTATATAGCCTTGAGTCCTGTGGTCCTGCGATAACTATATAATTATTTGACATGTGTTGAAGTGTCTACTCAACACCACTATTACTTAAGAGCACTCACATGTCGCATCTCGTACGCTCGCTCTTTCTAGCATTTTCAATGGTTATGAATGTCTAGGTAGACTTGTGAAAAACGTATATTTAAATTTAATTATATAATTATATATATTTAAATTTAATTTAATTTATTACGTATATTTAAACGTATATTTAAATTTTCATATATCAACTTACCTAATATTTGACAAATAAATATGCCGAGAAAAATTACGAATTGTTTTTGCCCTTTTTTCTATCAAAAACTAGGTAATATATGAATATTAAAATGTCTCAAATGTTCGTAAACGCGAAACGTGACAGCCCCATTGAACTCATTTGCTTACATTGTTTTCATAAAAAAGCCTTTTTCTGTTTAAATTAACTTGTTGAACGCGCGGCGCTTAGAATTTAATGTTGCGGTGAATCGACCCACGGTGCGAAAGGTTGATAAATAATTGGGTTGGACATAATTTTAGCGCGTAGTTCCGTCGCAGGACGCGTGACTAACTTATGTGAACAGGTTTTATTCGTCTTGAACGAAGGGCGATGGTACTTGTAGCATTGTAACTCAACCATTTATTAGCACACTCAAAGCAAAATAAAAGCCGCAGACAAAAACTCGAAGGTCGATTATTACTACGGAACACGGAGATAATACATGAGTAGAAAATATAAGACATTATGAGGGCAATTACCTACTAATGACAAATTTACGATAGTAATATTACAGTTGAGTATATAACATTCGTCATCCGCCTTCGATAAATTCCATCTGTATATTAGACTTCGGGAAAAATATATGGAAGTCTATTTTTTTTATGCGATTAAGATAAAAAACGCTCCACCCATCCGCTTCCGCCCATTACATCTGTGACAAACCTCGAATAGGACCGTAAAAGAAACTAAGGATGTCAGTCCAGTTAGATATATATTTAGACACTTTATTGTACACCATCGATACACAACTCATACACGATACGAAACAAAAAAATACGATACACAAAAGGCGGTCTTGTGAGATGTTGTCAGTATTCGTTAGTATAAGGACTGTGGAAGAAAGGACTGTTGGTAACTGTAATTCCTTTTATTCGGTATTAGTTATAGTCCGGTTAGTAATGGTTAGTAAGTAATGGTTATGTTCGAAGCTGGCCACAGATGCGTTGCTACCCTTGAAAGGTGGTCGCCTCTTGTATCAGTGCATCCGGCATGTACACCTTTCCGACCGAAACAAAATAGTAGAAAAACAATCAACTTCACGGCAGATGGCTGTAACGGTGGTACGAATCGTATACAGGTTCCACCGCCTGTCATAATTCATTATATTGACGACTTTCCACAGCGAGAAGAACACGCAAAATCAAGACAAAAGCGAGGCGTATAAACGAGTCAGAGCCATTCGTCTTGCTAATGTCATTATCTGATAATGGAATGGAAGTAGCGAGGGTCACTTTCCGGCCGCGGTCGACCGCCTGCTGATGGATTTCGCGCCGCAACCGTCTCACATTATTTCTTAAAATGGAAGTGATAATGCGCGTAGAAGTTGTCGTAAATAGTAAAAATATGGAACGAATTTGACAACGTAGCGTTACCGTTACTGAGGACATAGTAGAAGTATGAAAAGAAACATGCTACCGTAACCGTATGCCAGCTCCAACGACCGGAGCAAAAGGCAAATATTTTGGCAATGCCATTACCGACGTACGAAAACACGCTATGGCGTCCGTTATGCCTGTTCAGGAGCATCTATCTATCTATCTATCTATCTATCTATATATCTATCTATATATCTATCTATATATCTATCTATCTATCTGTCTGTCTGTCTATCTATCTATCTATCTATCTATCTATGCAAGCTAATATATGAAAAATATACGGAAATACTAGCAGGTACTTAATACTTCCTCTGCGTGGTCTGCGTTTAGCAGCCCGCTATGACACCTCGTCACACATTGTTTTCTGCTATAATTATCAAAGAATGCAGAGAACTGTGATTACTCAGCTAATTCGAAGGCCACAAAAATCATGTCCTTGAACCTCGACATACTCCTGTCTAAAATTTCGGGGCAATCGAATCAGCGGTTCAACGGTGATGAAGTAACAAAAAGAAAGTCCCTTGAACATTTTATTATATTAATATAGATGAAGCGTAATTTGTAGGCCTAACTGTGAAATGGCCTCCTCGTTTTGTAACAATTCAGCGCCTTTCAAGACTTTACAAACTTCCTATAAAACAAGCGAAGCGCCGCGCGGGGCTTATTTTACTAGAACAACATTATAAAGCTTACAATACTCCTTCCCGTTAGGACGAGAGCTCCAGGGAGTTTGAACAAAATTGAATATCCGGCACTTTCAGGTCGCGCGCTCCATAACGCGCACCGGAAATTATATACATGATGTTTTAATATAATTATCTTGTCAAAGTGATATATCATTATTTACATCACTACCCACCACCGGTCCACTTCTGAGCACGGGTCTCCGCTCACGATGAGAAGGGTAAGGGCATAGTCCACCACGCTGGCCAAGTGTAGATATGCAGATTTAAGAAAGAAAGAAGAAGAAAGAAAGAAAAATGATTTATTTCGCCATATACAAAAAAATAGACAGATAACAAGTACAAAGAACATTTTTAGTACCAATGACGGATAGGGGTCGCACTGGCCATGGGCCGTGGGCACTTGGGCAGCGTGTAGGTGACCACGACGGTCGATTTTCAGTGCGCCCCGCGATTCCGGACAGACGAGACAGTGCATGATTGGTACAACTATTATACAATACAAATTAAGATACAACGGCACATGTATACCAAAGGCGCATTTCACACGCTTTTGAGAACATTATGGAGAACTCTTTAAGGGATTCAGGTTTCCTCACAATGTTTTTTACCGAAGCAGATGATATTCAATTACTTGGCTTAAGCCAAGCCAAGTGATCGAAAATCATCTCGTTATTTAGCTTACTATTATATTGATTTTTTGAATAACCTAACTAATTTGCAGTTTCACATAGGTACATATGTGTGTACCTATACCTACGGCATGTACTTATGCTTGCTTGTTTGTTCTATTAACAATGGCACCTTTATTTAATGTTGACGGTAATCCACCTGATGATAGGTAATCAACTTGTCAGTTCCATATCTACCCTCTTTTCCAGACAACAAACCGTAATCAATTATCTCCATTATTCAACCCCCGCGTAGGACTTATCAATCAATTGGGATGTGCACTGTCGAGTCAATTGAGATACTTTTTATATATATTGTCAACACGTGATAGCTTCATACAATTTATATGAGAATATTGGCTTATGACGTCATAAGTGGGTATGGTCAACTGAATGAACTTTAAATGAATTTAAACAAATTAAAAATATCTCCCACTTATAGTGGGAAAGTAAATTTTTCCAAACATATTCTCTTTTTTAGCAATTATGTCTTGGTATTAGTATGGTGTCTACATCCCAATTTAAGAGTACCTGCAGAAGATATTTGTATGTACACTTAATGACACTTATACACTGCGACTTAAGTCGTTTATTGCCACGAATGCCCCCGGGTAAGGAGCCAACCACCATCTAATAATATTGTGTCACGCACATTGCTTGTTTACCAAGAAAACGGGCGCACTCATTACTTTAAATACCGCAACTCGACCAGCCCTGGGGAAAACTAGCGTGCTCTAATGGAAATTCTTTACTTACAAAAGTGAAATAAAATCGCTCCAGAAGCAGAGAGATAAATGTAACATATTTTATCGGTGTAATTTAAAGCAGACGCAACGTTTTATGGCAGATCGTACTGCAATTTAAAATGTATATTTTGTAAATTGCCGCACTGGCATTTTCCGCTTAAATGATTACATCTCATACTATAGAATTTTACCATTCAGAGTAAAGCATTTCCTGCAGTTTGCTAATGCATGAATAACATCAACACGAACGATGGGAGTTTCATTTATTTAATGCCAATGAAAGATTCATTTAGAATTAATACATGAAATATATCACGTATTTGCGTTGCGACGGTAAGAAACATATTACAATATACAAATTGCTTTAGAACTTATTTCATTTTGTGCAACAAATTGATAACAGATACATTTGTGTAGGTGCATTATCAGTTATCATTGTCAACGCTTAACAGTCATTTGCTTTTCAAGTTGTGGGAACGATCGGATTAATAGGCTCATGGCCACCTCAATGGGCTATTCTACCGGTTTCTAGAAACCATCTAAGATTATTTAGCGGGATAAAGAAAAGAAAATTGCACCGTTTACATAAATACCCCGCCAAAACATGTTGCTCGGTAGCGCTCTAAAGTTAAATAGCCAACTGCAACTGACCCTTCGGAAGAAGAACCAGAATACCCGGAAGAGGAAAAACGAGCAGACTCCCCATTCATATGGGCGGGAAGAACCGCAGAGACCGCAGGACTGCGCAGCAAGAGCTAGAAGCCCGTATGGAAAAAACTATGTTATATATAATCAATTAGTCATGGCAAAGCGGGAACAGAGAGCGGGCCGTATTAACGTATTGTGGAAGACTAAGCGAACAGAGGCAGACAGTCCAGGTTTTGCCACCCCACACCCCGCCCGGACACACGAGAAGACCGCGAATTAATAATGACGAATAACGAAACGTAAATCACTTCAATTTAACGTTCACCAAAAGGCGCCGCTAGCAAATTTTCTGCATCCCAACCAAGATTCCAAAGCTTAAAAATTGTGGGCTGGATTCGCAATTAAAATATCGCAAGAGCATAAATAAAGTGCTTCAAAAGCTACCAGCGGGGTCAGTAGTTTTAGGTCAAGGTGGCGTGAGGAGTTAAACGCTGCCGAAACTATCTCGGCTCATGTTTAGAATTATCTGTAAGGTTTCCCCTCCTCTCCCTATTCCCGAACAGTCGCGATTTTCCTAACTTTCGACACTAGCTGTTCGACGTGAATTTTATTTAACATGTGCTAGCGCTGTGCCACTCGCCGAGACAAAGCGACTGTTTCGCAACGATACATATATACTTACGTGTATATAACCACCCGTGTTCACGTTTTCAATGCAAATGGGTGTATTTTACGATCGCTATGCCATAAAATGTAAAATGGGCTATAAAGAAAATGTAGAACTGAACGTTCATCGATTTTTAACTTTACTCGATGATTTTCAAGTAAAGGGAAGTTATTGATTTTATTTTTAATACTATTGGTTACTTAGGGTTAGGAAATAATAAGTCTTTGTCTGCCGTAAACTATATTGGACTACGTTGGCAAATTTTTTACGCAAATCATTTATATATTCATACTCAGTAATTAACAATAGAGAATTAATTACCGAGACGCGGATGAGTTTGATCGTCATGGTTTATCCTGCAACAGAAGCACCGGTCGCTTATATCGCCACGACACTATCAATGACTTGATTCACAGAGCTCTTGTCACCGTAACTATTTCAGCTTCTTTGGAGTCACTAGGTAGTGTAGAGACAATGGCAGGAGACCTGACGGAGCGACACTTGTGCCGTGGAGTTTGGGTCGCGTTCTGGTGTGAAATGTAACTTGTGCAGATATGTTAGCCCCATCCTGTATTCATGAAACTTCAAACAAGGCGAGGGCCGCAGCCGACCACGCCTAGTTTCTCAAGCGCCGCAAACAGTTCTCTTTCAGAGAACTACGAGTTTGTGGCACTTGCAGTTAAAACTTTGAGTCCATTGTCGGATGAAACTAAATGTTATATATAAAGAACTTGTCAACCAAGCTCTTACTTGTTTCTGGTAAACGGAGGGCTGGTTGCGTTTTAGCCCAAATAAATCTCGCTTCTTATCCAGCGAGACAATGCTGCCAGCGTTTTGAGCGCAATGCCATATGGGTAATATTTGAATGACGCGTTTAAAAACGCTTACACTCACACCCCCCCACTAGCATTGCCTGTGTTGCGGGTGGCGGACACACAGAAAACAACACAATTTAACGCCCAAGACCCCAATACAAACATTTATCTGCCAAATAAATGTCTGCCCCGGCCGGGGATCGAACCCGGGACCCATGGCTCATCAGTCATGACATTTATAATTTGTAAATAAAATATTTAAAAAAATTGTGTATCTGTTTTTTTATTGCTGACTTTAATCAATTTAAAAAACAAACTGATCAGACAAATTAAAATGTCATACACCCGACAGAATATAAAGTCAAGGGTACATTAAGAATCCAACAGATATTGTGAGATTGTGACTGAATATTGGCTAACGTCACCGTCGTCGGTGCGTCGCTCTGCATATTTTTCGCATCAATAAGCTCACCGTTGAATATTCGATCATGAGCAAAGAACGTGTCATGTTTGATGGATGGATCGTCGGATCACATTTACACATCGCAGTTTGCAATTCTATGAATGAATACAACCTTACCGGCGAAAACAACTTCATATGGAAATCGTAAAACTGGTTTCGGATCAAGACCAAAACCCGTGTAGGCCCCTAATTATTTCAACAAGTTATGATTTCCACTTTGACAACCAAAACATACAGACTACACTATGTTTATTAAAAAAAGAATCTTGTTTCTATCATCGTCAACCACACAACAGTACCTACGCTCCAGGCCTTCTCAGTTATGAGGAGAGTCCCATGCCTTGCATGCCTATGGGTTGCAGCCAACATTCTGTTACCGCTGTAAATCTATGGAATTCTCTTCCCTTATCCATCCGTAAAGCAACATCTTTAAACTCATTTAAATATCAAATCAAATCTCACTACTTTTCAACCTTCACTTAATTTGTTATATTCTGTTTCTGGCTTTCCTTATGATTGTTCTGCTTCCTATCCTGTGTTTCGACATCACCTATTAATTATTAAATGCTGATTGCATGTAAATTTTCCTTATGATCCCTTTTAGTGCACCCTATCTTATTTCATAGCTGTACTTTTTAACTCCTCACCACGTGATTGTTGGGGAGAAATCACATCTTAGCGATAGACCGCCCTTGTACCTTAGAATGCACGTATTTTTTTGTATAATCCATAAATGTTGTTGAATCCATTAATGGTGTACAATAATGAGTAAAATAATAATAATAATAACAGAAACTTACGAATTATATGGCGGCTAGGCGGCGCGGGGTTACCGACTGTGCACACGCCGCGCACCCGCTGCATCCACCTGTTGAGCAAAGGAAACGTCTGTTCTGTTATCAGCATCTTCGAACAATTCTCTATTTATAGCCCCCTCATAAACAAACTTAAGAGGATAGCTCGATCCTCACAAATCACGGAGGACTATGGAGTTTGAAATGACAGTGATGCAACCATTTAATGTAGGCACGGAAATGGTGAGATCGCTATAGTGAGCGCGCGCTCGACGATAATCAACTTGAGCGCCAAACATCAATTTTATTTTTTATTCTTTTCCAAAAAATATACCTGACTATATATTTATTCTGTGCGTCTATATTGACCAAAATCCTATTCAAGAGTTTATTATATGGGAGCGCTCGAGAGCGAGTAATATAATTTCTACTCGTAAAATTATCCACCGTCCTGATATTTTTATTCCAATAAGTTTTCCATCAGCAATCTATCATTTACCGCGAGCGACTAAACGCAAGAATAATAGAAGATTCAATGTGGGGTTTTCGTGATTTATTTTATATCCACCTTTATTTACTTCGATACGAGTAGGTATCACCGTACAGTACGGAGAGAATTGATGGACGATTGATAGCTTTTCCGCTATTTTGGGAGTATTGTTGGAGATACAGTAAAGAATATTTTACTCCCAGAAAAAGGTAGGAGCCGCCTTCTATATTTGTGCATTATAATTATTGTATAAAATATAATTATTGTGCTTCTATATTAGTGTATAAAAATGATAAATCAAATCGAAGTTAAGTGTAAGTTTGTTACTGAATATCTAGAGAACTAAGATATTCGGTAACAAACTTACATTTATATCTACTGTTATAAAAGTGTAACGTAGCCGTATTCGTACATTGAATTTTTGTTTTTATTCTACTCGGATGTATTCCAGGGTGTGTTAAGAACTCAAAAATTTTTTTTTGTCTGTTAGAGCATCACACAAAAACTACTGAACGAACTCTTACGGCGTTTCCACTATTCGAAAACTAATTCTTAAACTAAACTAAGTCTTATCACGATCGGATGAGCACGATGAATTCTTTCACGCCCTTAATGTTCTTATTAGCACGAAAAATCAGATGAATGCGATACCAATCGCGCACCGCTTTGCGTTAGGCAATTAACCTGCTGGAGTTACCTAGTCTCTCCTTGGTAAACTCAACCAGTGTGAGGTTCCTTATAATGGTCGTCGGAAAAAAACGTTTTTCGCACGGTCGAAGTCGCGGGCATCAGCTACCTACATAAAAGTCGAATTGAGAACTATTTTCAAATTTCAAATAGACAAATATTTTCATAGATATTTACGAACGCTGAATATAGACGGTGCTCAAAATAAGTGCTACTGTATTAATCAAGATCTTAATCGTAATGAAGAATAATTATAGACAAGTTATCGAATGGAAATCTTCACGTGACAAATTAATCTGACTGGGTGAAGAATTACGTTAATCCGTCTCTTTGTGAACCTATTAACCTATAAGTTCATTATGAATTTGACTTAGTTGATTGCTTTATAACTCGCATATCACAATTTTAGGAAACCGTGTTACGGAATGAGATACGACCTACAAACTGAGTAATTATGTTATTTAGTCTGAGCAGATATATCAAATTTGTCGCCGAAACACAAATTACTGTAATAACATGCCTCGGTGCCTCTCCGTTTAACTAGCAGGCATAAACAAAATAGATAAGCGTTGTTCGCAACGCCCCAACACATCCACAAATTGGACTGATTTATGGTACACAGATAATTACGTTGACAGTATGTATGCGCTTCCAAATTATGTAGTTACGTTTTAAATTACGTGCCGCGCCGGTTTTAGCCGGCCGTTGGATGGATGACCGATAGTAGCAACATTTCTTGATCGTTTCTGTGCTTCGGAGTGCACGTTATGACGTCGGTCTCGGTTGTTGCCTTTTCGGAGGCCTTCGGGTGGCCTGAAAAACTTCCGGCACTCGGGATGGTCACTAATCCCTCAACCAACCCGTTTATCGGTTCAATTAGTTTATCAGTTGAATATCTATACTTAAGCACGTATGATAACAGTTTACGCATAGATTTCTTTAAATATTTAAAACCGCCTTCGTCTGCTTTATGCTTCGCCCAAAGGTTGAGTGGTAGAGAATAATTTTGGTAATAAGTCCACCTTTTATACCATAGTTTTTTATTGGAGTAATAAAGTTTTATAAATAAATAAACCCGCATTGGCGGCAGCGTGGTGGAGAACGTACGCTCCAGGCCTCTTAAGTTGTGAGGAGAGACCCGTGCCCTGCAGTGGCCCACTAAGGGTTGCAGGTTGCAGCCACGTTTTAAATTGCAATAGTGTAGGTACCTTCTTTGCGATGTCGAATTCATTCGAAAAAAATCCCTGTGAACGAAAAATAAATCTTTATCTGTAACCGTTTCAAAGACGTTTTAATGTTGCCTAATTTAAAATGACTGCCCAACTACGCCAAGGAAAAACGTAAAGGATCGTCTATGTCCAAGTCTGCTGGATAAATGTTTTCTTTACTGGGTATGAGCCAAACAGAAATGTTGTAGTGCACTACAAATACAGTATTTTTTATTTAAGAAATAACCGGTTTCTGCTAAAAACAACATTTTTACGACTTCATATAGTTTAATTTACGACGGTTTTCACGGTGATTATGGGAGTAAGGTAGTATAAGTATAACCAAGCCAACTGTTCCGACAGGAACACAATTACTTGAAAATCAATTATGTATTCCGCGACAGAAACGGAAATGGAATGGAAATGGATTCGGCGAGAGCGAACCGTATACAGGATCTACCACCTTACAACTTATGCGCGAAACATCACAAATAATTTAATACGCAAATAAAATTACTTATAGTAATTTACGGGACTCATTTTTGTACTGTTCATCCACGAACATTCTTGTCTTTACCATGGGTCTGATCCACATTAAGAAAGATTAAGTGGCCTCGCACATTTGAAATTATTTATTTAAGAGGCCAGTCACATTCCGAATCTCTCTTCATTCTTACATTTTCAAAAATGTGATTCATTACCATTTGTTGACAATAAAATCACGGACAGTTATTTTTTTTTAAACCTTGTTGATAGAGAAAAATTTAGAAAATAAATCGGAATTTTTCTCGCCATTTTAGGTACTCTGTCAAAATTCGGTATATTATGGTACCATGCATAGCGAGTGAGACCGCGGACAAGAGCTATTTCGTAATAGCTAATATACGACCGACACAAACTGCTATTTTCTTTATTCAGTCAAGTACAGAATTTCTAAATTTAATAAAAATAAGCTTTGAGAATTTTCTTAAATAAATATAATTCGCAAGTAAATATCACGAAGTTGTTAGAACTGTCTAGAAAATACGAATTCGAGAATACTTTTACGTTGTAATAAAAACTCAAATTACCATTTATGTGAAATAGAGAAAATATCTCGACTTTGGGTTGTTAACAACGAAAATATCTTCGTTTTGCGAGTTTTTATGGCACCACCTCCTGTGAGTATATAGGGTGATCCATTTCGATTTTTCTATAATGGCAACACTGTTATTGATTAAGTTGTGGTTTTAGGCGTTAAATTTTAGTTTGCATCATTTACGCAACGAATCGCCTAACCACCGATCAATGAGTTGCAATTAAATAGAAATACAATTTTATTCTATAAGTACCTGCTGTGTATCAAATTATAGGTTATCAAGAGGCACATCTGCCACTGTTTCGATATTTATTTATTTTTCATGCTGGAATTTTGTCAAGACTCCCGTCTTATCTACGCCAGCTAACCGGCATCCTCAGAATACTTAAGAACGCCAAGTTTTAGCCAAAATAAGATTCAAAACATTCGAATAAATTTAAATACTCTAAAATTACCTCAACGGAATCCACTACTGGAGGAAATGTAAAGACGGTCTTTTGCTTTATTTCATGTCATGAAAAAGAACAAATATTTGACATATATAATTAAAAAATAAGAATATCCCAATATTTAGTTTTTTCATAAATTCAAATTCAAATTCTTCTTTGTCAATACACTCTTGCCAGGGCGGTAGTGGTCATCTTGTAGTAACGCTGTTTGGGGCAGCTGTTATTCGCAAATACAAATTAGGAAACTGGAATTGGATCACCATATATATTAAACGTTGCCAGCAGTAAATTCTGAGAACGATCGACGAAAGGTCGGAGAAACAGAATACTTTTGTCTTTGAATAAAGAAACATTTAAGACCAATCATAGCTGAGCAGTTAATTGGGGTCCTTTTTCCGCGTTGACATTATCGTCATCATCACAGCCCATCACTGGCGTACTACTGAGCACGAATAGGATAGTAGGGTAGAAATTGATCGCATATTATGCTTGATTTCATATAAATAATCGCCATAAGCGGGTCCGACGCAACAAAACACACGATACGTATTCAAATCTCATGTAGTGTTGCTATTAATACGCTAGAATATTCACCTTGCGATTAAACAAGCAAACACAATATCCGCCATAAGATATATGCGATAGTTGCATATACAGCACTGAATGCTGAACAAATTTTATGCTTACTTGATCTTTCCCTGAAACCAGACGCTAATGTTCCCTTCATTACAGCCATGAATTTGCCCCATTATCCGCCGTCTTCCTTTCCTGCGTAGGTAATTCTGATTACGTATTGTATGTCGAGAAAAGCTCTCACGAGAGAAGGCCGAAACTCGTGTGCGCCCTATACAGTGTGCGCCCTATACATACCTCATTCAAGGCCTTACGAAGGCATTCGTTTCCTATAGTAATTTGATTTGCTGACTGTACGATAAAATACGTACCTTCAAATATTTGGAGGATTAATATTGAGCTTACTCACAGGCTACAGGCTACGTATACAAAATATTTTAACAGTATTTTCCAGTTAGTGTACAATTGTTTATGGGAAGATCTTGTTCCAACAATTACGTACGAGCATATTAAATCTATTAATGTTCACAACTGAACAATGCCACTTCACCTTAAGTTTAATTTATTATCTTAAGTATTTTTTTAAGGTTGCTGCAGTCAGTGTGCCAAGTCCTGGAGAAATAGAATAGAACGGAATTAAAAGCTTTAACATTTATAACTTGTTGTCACTTACAGGACTACGAATATTTTACTGTAAATATTGAATGTACTGTAATTATTGTAATGTAATACAAGGACGTATTAAAATGCGCGTATAATCTGGGACAAGTTTTCCATTTACTTATATCCAGCATCTTAGTATCATATTAACTACCATGTGTTTTGAACTTACAAGCACTCCCTAAATTTTTTTCACATATCGCACCCTTAGTAATATTCTGGCCTAACTCAAAAGAGTAGATTTTTGAGAAAAACCATATCTGCAATTTTGCTCGGTGCAAGAACAGATTAGAATGAAAGAGACGCATGTTACACGGAGTCAACAAAGAAGGCGAATTTCGTTGTAATTTCAATTGGAAATCATAGATGACGTTAACAGAAGCCTGTGAGTATGAGTAACTCAATTCGAGCCTATGTCTTATTAGGTCTGTATATCGTTTGTGCCCACAGCCTGTTAGAGTTCGCCATCCAGTCCTGTAGCCTTGGGAAAGGCTTGGACTGTGCGGACGGCGATGGTTTTAATATCATCTCGGTGCAACTGGTTTATGGTAGGTTCAGGTTTATAAGTAACAAGATTTCTAAATTAATCAGTAATTCATCACTTACTTTTAATTAACGTTTCTAAGTAAGACCGTCTGAACTTCAGACAGCTGTGAACAAGAGGCTATGATAAGAATGTCCGAGCAGTTCGAGACAAACAAACGATGATCTTCTCCGGTATTATGTGCTCCTTTTATGTTCATACACAACACGCACAGCAAATGCAGCGGGAGCGGTGTTGCGCAGCCGCTGACGCACACCGCTTACAGATGACTTAAATTGTATGCATACGACTTGCGAAACAAACCCGAATGACGTATGTAGAACCAGCCCAATGGCATTTACTACAATTGCAAAAAAACAATAAACAATACAAACGTCAGTCAAGTACCTATATCTTCCTCAAACAGCCAGGTACCTGAATGCCTGCAAAACAATGTAAAATCCTTAAAAGGGTGATGGTCAAAAAAATCTCGTGATAAATTATAAATTTCTTGGTTAACGTCCAGTAATCACGTACCTCTATTCTACGGCACGTAACCTTAATAAAATCAATGGTCGCGTCTCGCCCCGATCGGTTATTAATTTAGTTATGTCGCACGATAAAGTGCTTGCCCACTTATTTATTCATACCTTTTGCGACCATTCGCTGTATATTAATTGATTTTTTCATTGCGTACTATGGCCACGAAGAACAGAATACTGTTCTACCACAAGTTGGTGGTGTGATGACGGTCCTATACAAATACCCTTATAATAAACGCTTACCATACTCATACCCCCGCACTAGTATTCCCTATGTTGCGGGTGGCGGACACATACAGAAAACAACACAATTTAACACTCCCAAGACAACATACATACAAACAAACATTTATCTGCCAAATAAATGTTTGCCCCGACCGGGGATCGAACCAGGGACCCGCAGTCGAGTCACTAACCAACGCGCCACGGAGTCGTCAAATTACATCCATATGGTATTTTGGCATTCCTATGTTCCAGATACCAATTACCCTGCAGATGTAATTTTTTGCTTAATGGTCGCCAAACCGAGGACATGGTAGCATGGCATTGCTCTCATCTCAGCGATTAAACTTCTGCTACCTTAATTGGGCGCAATTTCGACACACCTCCAGCGTCAGTTCTGCGTCACTCTCGTCTTTATGAACAGTGAAAATGTATCAGTCAGGTACTAGGGTTTCCTAGTGCGCGATCACGCTGAGCCGAACCCTGGATACAAAAACTTGTATCCAGGGTTCTAGGGTACCTTGTTCTAGGGATACTATAAGTATACCAATTTTGACTATAGTTCTGTTTTCCATTCAATCTCTTATCGTTCGAATGATGTTCATTGGGCTGTACGATAGGGCCTGAAAGTTGTCGTTGTAAATATTGCCATCTAGTGGCTATTAGGCCAATTTTTAAACAATCAAACAACAAAGTAATTCCAGACGCACTGTTTACTTAAGAGACGCATATGCCTAGCAGTGGGCCTATGGTCTGACGGTTGGATGGATACTAGATGGCATCACAAGTTAATACCCCTTAATAGTT
>DWLO01001087.1:0-16271 GCA_018245335.1 Dalla quadristriga
TATTAATTTGACTTTGTATTTTTTAATTGACATGGTAAATTATTTTTATTTTTTGTATGTTTATTTTAATTCTCTTTTAAGCTCCGAGTGCAAATATATCTAGTTTCACACGGAGATTACTTACGCTTCCTCTTTGTAAGTTTTCCAATGATCGACATTGTATTGACACTATGATTGTATTAATTTGACTTTGTATTTTTTAATTGACATGGTAAATTATTTTTATTTTTTGTATGTTTATTTTAATTCTCTTTAAGCTGCGAGTGCAAATATATCTAGATTCACTCGGAGATTTCGCACGCTTCCTCCTTGTCAGTATTTAAATTATTGACATTGCTTATTATTGTATTAATTGATATAGCTATTGATTGATTATTGTGTTAATTGATATAGATATTGATTGATTATTGTTTTAATTTGACTTTTTATTTTTCAATTGACACTGTTAATGATTTTTAATTTTATTTGTTTGTATCCTAATTATTTAAATTATCTTTTTGTATAATTATGTTTTTTGTAAATTGTTAATTAATGTAATTGGTTTAATCCGTATTAATTGACTAAAAAAATAGAATAATAATATAATACGTGTTAGACCTGTGTCCCCACGCAAGCCTTCCAAATGACCCGCCGAGTTACATCTGGAACCCGTGATATGTAAACGAGATAATAATAATAATGATTTTGTTATGTGGTGAGATTAGCAAACGAGCATGCAGGTAGAATCTGTATACGCTGTTAGTATTAGGTTTTAATAGGAATATAAGTTTGTTCGTATTCACTAGAAATAGGACTGTGAGCGCTAACTTCCACCCACTAACAGAAGTCTGTCAGTGTAAGTTACCCCTCTAAGTAAATGTATGTAATCGACTAACCCCTAGCGATCATCTCTGTTACTCTGAAAAACTAGTTCACGTTATTTATATATAACGCAAAATTACGAATAAGTGCAACAGAATTTCACTTTCCTTTTAGGTCACATGTAATTCACACGCAAACTCCATTTAATTATAAATATGGATGTCATTCTACATTTACGATTACACCCACACCTCCCATTCACTATATAAAATTTAGCTTAACGACGTGTTTATACACGAAAGTGTAATTTAGAGGTCACTGACCACTTTTATAAACCTCTAATTTATGGTTATAAGGCCCGTTTAGTCACATCATTTATCATAATGAATTCGAATTAATGAAAATTGGTAATTAGTAAATATTTTGTGATATTTAATTGAATTATTTGAATGTGTTTGTTGACAGATTCATTTATTTCGCCTCGGTTTACTGGGAATACTTACCTACGTACATGACAATTGCATGTTTTCCTTTTTTCATAGTTTTATACATTTGAGAGTTACAAATGTAGCAGATCTAAGTTATGTGCATCTTGAGTAATTAAGTTTCACTTGCTGTATGGTAAAGAAAATAATCTCTCCTTTAAAGGAGAAGAGCTCTCCTTCGGGGCCGGCGATGCATTAGCGAATCTTCTGATGTTAAGAGTGTTCGTTAGGCTAAAATCTATAAAAAAACATCGTGAATCTAAATTATTCCTCAATGTTCTCAAAGACATGTAAAGTCTGCCTATCTGCACTGGAGATCTCAGTCATCAAGGATAGCAATGCATCTGTGACTATTTGCGCATAGGATAATACTACCTATACAATAAATAATATTTACTAACAGGACTTACTTACACAAACAATCCTAACTGCCACAGCCCTATTACTAACAAATACTAACCAACTAATATTCAACTTTACACAATACTATGAGGACTAACAAACTCAGTCCCTAGCACAGACCTGTTTGCGGTTGGTCACAGATGTCCATGGGTGGCAGTGGATGGTGCGACTTCATGCCATTTGCTATTCTCATCCCAAAAAAACACTCGAGTTGCCCAGTAACATTTTCACCAATCAGCACTGGAGCAGCGTGGTAGAGTAAGCTCCGTGCCTCCTCAGTCGTGATCAGAGACCGTAGCCTTCAGTGCGCCGCTAATGAGCCAAAACCTGAAAATATTTTTGGCGCAATAAACGGAGTGGAGCGCTATTATCGCCGCCATTATGCAAGTGAATTGTCGCAATATAAGTCGTTAATAGGAAAAGTTTTTCCGTTGCGCCGCTGAGCTCCCCATTTCCATGATTATTGCTCGCCGCTGTCCCGGGAGCATGGTGTAAACTACGCGTGGTATTAGGAGGGGAGAAGAAAAATTTTATTGAGTCCCTAGTTCTCAAGCATTAACGCATCTGTAACCACCTCGAATAGGTCTGAAATAGAAATTACTGGACCTGAATTAATTGACAGACGTGTCTATTTCACAGTCATATTCAAATTTAACAAATGTCTTTGGGCGCCAGTGGCCTCTAAATGGCAGACTGCACACGCCTTGTTGAACATTATGGAATGCTTTTTCCTCGCGCAGTTTCTCGTCACCGTTAAAGGTCGAGAATCGCTTGCACCCGTTCGTCAATGAAACCCCGTCTTCACAACAAAACATCGACTCCTTTTGGTTATCTCCCAAGTGAGGCCACATATTAAGTACTCTGGGCAATTAATTGCACTTGCTTACCAGCTAAGCCCACTTAACTCCATGCAGCGACGAGCTGTCCTAGTCGTCGAAGATTCAAAACTTACATGACCTTTGCCTTAGCAGGAACATAGGTTCTATCTGTGCTCTTTATGGTATACATATACCATAGTGAATGCTCCGAAGAACTGCATAATTCAAGGCTGGCAATGCACCGATAATTGCACGTCCCCATACTCTATAGAAGACGGCGACCCATAACGATCAGGGCAGGCCCGTATGGCTGTTTATGTCTCTGTTTATAAGAAAACGCACCTCTGATGTTTATACGTCTTAATAAGGATCTTCTATATCAAGAATTCGTCTTTATAAGAATCTTCCTATATCAGCAAAGTAAATAGAGATACCTATTACTTCGTTATAGTCGTCCGTTCGCTCATCGTCCTTTACGGTTGCACGAATGTTTACGCCGAAATGTAACTGATGTTGCTAGTTTCCGGCACAAACAACTATAATATATGTGTTCTGTTGAAGGTAATATTTGAGTTACGCTCCATAGTCCCGCTACAACGCTAATTCGGCCGCGACCCAGCCACTGGCTGTTAAAGGCCCTATTAGATTTTATGCAGCCATCATCGTCACCATTACGGAACTCCTTCGGGAGACCCCCTGTTCTACCTTCATTACGTTGCAGAGGGCCCTTTATTCATTATTCTTAAGGATGCAACATTAGTTGGAGGAATGTGCGCTGGTTAACGTAATTGTTTGTTTCCACTCAGTTACCGGCGTGTGTTGGAACTGAGACGTGGCGATAAAAGACATTCTCGCTAAAATAAAGAACAAATTCCATTTGAGTGTAATGGAGGAGAACATCTGTCTTTTGTAGGAGAAGTAGTGTTGCGTGTTTTCGCGTCGATTGGATTTGTTTGGAACTGACTAACGTTCCTGGGTCACTGGTTCAACGGATATGCTAAACCATAAGTGCGTGCGTAAAAATACTGAAAGTATCTTTATTAGCCTAAAAATCCACTTGAGTTCTGTTAAAGGTATTTAATTGAATTAGAGAAATACCCACAATACTACTGGATTAATTCTAACGGCTATTTAACTATTCAAAAACCTGTTTATGAACTGCGGTAACTATGTTTTATTATGATCGGTTGATCGGAACCAAAGTTAATGATCCATTAATGCAGTCAAAAAGTAGGTACTAAATGCGGCTTTGGGTATGCCCAATACCTGGCGTCCGACTTCCATGTACCCCATCCCACTCAGACCCTCGGTATTATTATTATTATACTCTTTATTACTCCATAAAAATATATAACAGTTAAACAAAAAAAAGCTTACGATTATGTACAAAAGGCGGTCTTATTTCTAACTAGCGATTTCTTTCAGACAACTAAGGTGAGGAGTTGTCTAAAATGGTTACAAAAGCGTAGGTTGCACGAAAAAATACAGGAAAGTAAGGAAAGGAGTAATTGTAGATCGTATAAATAGTGAATCAAAAATAACGAAATACACTGGTTTGGAAGGAGTGCAAAGAAGAGGAAATAAAGGGTATAGGTCAGGAATGGAAGGGAAGTTGGAGGTGCCGCTGAGCGTTACGACACAAAAAGTGGGACGCGAGGTGACGCCAAATTCGAAGCCAGCGTGTAGTACTATAAACGAGGACTTATTAAAATTTGATTTGATAGTATTTCTACGTGAACTTCGCTAGATGAAATATTTCTACAGCAGAGGCTTTGTCATACCTACAAAACAAAGAATTCCAAGTTTATACCGGGCCTGTGCAGGCGTACTCCAATTTACTCGCTCTCGTGAATTGTCAATAAAAAGTCCAGTGTTCCACACGCCACCTAACAATATTCAAACACGAGGTCTGCCGCAACTTCAGAGCGGCACGAGCGTCGCATGGGTTTGTTAAGTTATGTAGAGATTTCAAGTGTATGTTTTGTAGGGTATGTACGAGTTCTTCTATGTTAGTGCCTTTGAATTGTCTGACAATAGTCTAAAATACTAAATCTGCTACTTTGCTTGCTTAAAAGGTTATATTTTTTACTTTATAAACACTATCAGGACATTTTCTGTACATAATCCATCTGCTTCTTTGTACCATCGCAATGACTTCGAGTATCGCCGTTCTCACGACCTATCTTATTGATCTTCTGAAAACCTACTTCCTCAAACTCCGTCACACTTCTCTTTCTTTAACCATACATCTTTTACTATCATAGCGATACGTTTTTGAAATTGCCTGCCTCATCCTATTAGTACAGCTAATAAAGTACCAAAGAACATTATCTTGCTATTTAACCTCTTCTTTCAAACTCTGCACTCTTTTACTGGCTTTCTACTATGTACGCCTGTCCCCTATTTATGTTAAATTTCTCCTTTTCCTTTTTTGGTCCTTTGTTTGTGTAGAGTACAAGAAATAAAGAGCAAATAATAAATTAAGTAATTGTTCTCCGCCTTTGTACGTTTCACCGATTCGTCGTGATGTCTGCCCAATGATAATGTTGCCGAGAGGGATGCAAAATTAACCGTATGAGCTTTCTAGCAAAGATATCTCCGCTGACGGCGACCCGATGTTAGCGTGTGGGGACGCAAAACTAAACTTAGTTTTGAGAGTAATGTTACATGAGAAACAGTATAATTGATCTTCCATCTTGGTGACACGTGGTTTAATAATGAGCGAGAGTTGGGACGGGGTTTTCAAAGCTGACATTAAGCATCGAGACCTATTTCAACTAAATGATTTAAGTCGGTAGATTAGAATAACCGAACAAACAATAATATTTAAAAATCATAGCAGGACCTAAGTCTAAGTCAGTATTATATTCGACGGTTTCCTATCAGGCAGGCAGCTTGAAATATTGAAAAAGTTCTGTGATAATACTGGGATGGGGAAATACCTAAAGCGTGGGCGTAAGGTCTTCTATGAGATTGAGAGTGATTTCATTCCGGGATACGGTTGGTACGGTATTTATATATCCTTATTAGAGACGAACGAGATAGGCATTGTTCGCGAAAATACCTCGTTTGCGTCAGAAGAGACATTAATTAGCGCCTAAGCCCTTCATTCTCGGCACTTGCCTCATGTTATTCATGTATGGAGAAGACTTTAGGCTCGTGATAGTCTAAAACGATCGGCAAAGTTTACCAGCGACAGTTGCGGCCGGTAGTTTAATGGACAGTAGCAAAATCTTACTCGCTTTCGAGCTTCTGGGGGTCATAATAGTAGTAGTAATAGGGGTATAATGTAGTATATATGTGAGTTTTTTTTTTTTATATAGCGTTTTATACAATAATGGTGAAAATTCACCAAGCAAATGCTTTCACATGCCACTATTTATCGCCATAACCCGGGGTTGACTGGTAGAGAATACCAACAGGCATAAAGTCCGCCCTTTGTAAAACCTAGTTTTAGGCACATGATAAAGAATATATAATAATAATAACACACATCAAGCGTTTTTTGAGCAGTCCCAAGAACATTCGTTTCGGTTGGCCTCTAGCCCCTCTAATCCGCACTGGATCAGCGTGGTGGTGTACTCTCCAGGCGTCCTTAGTTGTAAGGAGAGACCCGTGCCCTGCAGTAAACCGCTAATAGGTTGTAGCTAACCACTAAACCAACGAGACCCATTACATACGTCTCTAATTGACGAGTACCTACTTGTGTTGTGTCCTACGAAGACATTTACATTGATTGATTATGTAAAATTTCGTAGTAATTTACTTACATACTAAGAGCTCGAACGTTGGCTTAATTACTCCCAAGTTTTCTTAATTAAGTATTCTAAACTATTCTCATCAATATATTAAATAGCGCTTTAATGCCTGAGATTTCAACGCATGACATAATACTTATCGCCAAATACTGAGATTAAAATTAAAGTAATGCTTTTGCTTACTGTAATAATCTACACTAATTATCTTATATAAAACGGAAAAGTTGTGGAAAGCTCGATCAGTATTGTTGTTCGTTGCGTCATCCATAGTGTAAGTGTTTGAAATGGCATGCTTAACCTTCGAATGAATTTTCTAAAAGCTTGTCTAGATATAATAAGGGTTACTAGGCACCCATTGCAATTACACGTCAAGGAATTACACTGCACTTAATCACGACTTAAGCCGCGTTTTCGACAACAGCGACCATACAAAATTGGTTCTGCCTTCTTTTGTTTTATATCGCAAGTCGCCGTCGTCGAAAATTCAACCTACATGTTCTTCGAAATGCGCTCATCTCAGCTTGCGCGCACTTCGCTCAGTACGCGGCCCGTTTGCATCTCCTTCACTCCGCGTGCTGCAAAACCGTTTCCACCCGAAAATTGATGGCCTGATAGCTTCCAATCGACAGGCCACATCTGTGATCGACGTTCCGAACTACTTAGCACTTTCAATTATTAGTAGAATTAAATCTGGTCACTCAAATCAAATCAAATTGTCAGGTAAAATAAATTGCCGGTACAGTGGCTCCAAATTTCAAAAGCAATTTCATGGACTACGACATAATATATTGTACTTATCATTATTATAATAAACTAGGTGTTGCCCGCGACCTCATCCGCGATAGATTTATGATATTTTCAGTCCCTCTGGATTTGTGTATTTGTTCGGGATGAAAAGTATCATATAACTATCTCTATGACTCAAACTACTTCTACCAAATTCTATAAAGATTGGTTTAGCCGCGAAGTCGTATCAAAGAACAAACAAACTAATGTTCGTAGTAATAATATAATCATTTTCGTAGGTTCGTAAGACAGATTACAGGATTATATTGTAATTCATTCAGTCGTGTAGCTCTCAGACCTGAACGGATCTTCACCACAAAAGGATCACCCAGGCGGGTTGACATTAGGCAGGTATGTATATCATAACGTAAAATATGTTGTGTTGACCCCAAGTAACCACGTTAAAAATCGGAATATGAAGAAACATGATAAATCCTAGGTACGTCCTATGGACAAATCGTTCCACGAATACCAATCCCAGTACCAAACAACTTCGCCACGCTAAATCTCAAATTCCTTCGTAGAATATCGTTATGTTTGATCAGAGCAAATCGAGACTCAGATTACTTGAGTCTTCAAACACCTCTTTGGGTTAACGCAACGCAGGCGCCTCAAGCATATGTCAACATCTTATCGTTAGTTGTCGGAAATTTGTAGTTTTACTGGAAGAATAAAATATTCCAAGCTGTGAGTCGACGGTGCGCTCTTAGGGTTCCACCATTTCCTAGGTAATCAATTATTTATATTGCATGTTATTTAGTTGTTTGACAATTTACAAGGCCTAACTATCACCTTTCGCATCTCCCTCGCTTTCTAACATTTTCGATTAAATTAAAAGTAAAGGTAGACTTTTGAAATATGTGATTCATTATTTTTGTTGACAATAAAATTATTTATTTTATCATTGTCATTTTAGACATATTAAAATTTTTAAGAAGCGACAATACAGTACGTACTTATGACTAGATGTAGCAATGCATCTATGACCAATTTTTAAGTCCTGTTCATATTGTTACTGTCGAATATATCAGAATTTGTAAGCCGCCGCTTGTTCACAAGTTACTTTGACATTATTCTGTGTGAGATACCAGTGTTCATCAATTGTCCTTAATCACGGGCCAGTACCAATATTGTAGGCAGCGAGCTGCAATTTGACAACACCTCCGACAAACTGAATTAAATCAGGTAGCGATAAAATAAAGCCCATTGGTTGTTGACATGATTTACGGCTTTCACGAATATACTCGTATTATTAACGTATGGAAGGCTAATAAATACAGGACGGAGACCGTCGAAGTACAGTTTGGGAACCGAAAGCGATGAGATCTATCAAGTGATCTCGAAGCGATCTTCAGTATGACGAACAGCATTGTTTAGTGAATGTAATATGTGTGTAGGTAGGTTTTTACGTGAAAAATATAGACTGATACATCAAACCTGCCATTTATCGACACTCTGTCCTGACTCGTAACGCTATCCTATTCATATCCTTCACTATCATGAACAACCCGACACCCACTTCTGAGCGGTGAGGTTTCCTCTCAGAATGAGAAGGGTTAGGCCACAGTCCACCACGCTGGGCAAGTGCTGTTTGATATACGATAATACCTATTCCTAAATAGATAACAACCAACCAACAACAAATCTGCCATATTCTGACAGTCCGTTCCTATGGTTCCGTTCCACCCTGTATATAGTACAGGTGGATTTTTGAGATGGGGCAGTAAGGGCACGCTCACCGTTATACCTACGGGAAAACGCACTGAAGAGACCATCCTTAACTTTTAGAAATACTTTGATTTGCATTCACAGATTTTGGACAAATATATACATACAGCAAGAAAATGATCAGTTTACACAAAAATTTTTTTGGATGCCATTTGATCTTATTTCTTATAATTATAATTATCAAATTATCTAATTTTAATTATATAATTATGAAAGGACTCTTCTGGACAAACTGAGGTAAGAGTACTTTTAACTGACTTTAAAATTTCGAAAAACTTTTTCCATAAATTTTGTAGGAAATGTGACTCGCAACAGTCGCAACTGCAACAGTTATTTAACAGCAGATGGTTGGGATATTGCGCTAGGGCTATTACAAAGAAACGGAACCCTAAAACAGCTCGCCCTAATATCGACTTATCGTAGAATATTACTAGGGTGTGAGTGGGAAGTCAACAAACAACTTTTTATCGCGCTTTTTTGAGCCGCCTTGAAGGCGCTGCCTCTCATCCGAATGTCAATAACTTAGCTCCTGTTTGCGGAAGTGGAGACACTGATTGAAGCCAGAAACTTTTTATACAAGAAAAACGGCTACGTGTAAACGTGCAAGATGTGAATCTTCACTGGTAGGTAAACTTCAAAATTTTATTTATATTTAATCGGGCTTAAAAACATAATCGCATTGGTAACCAATCGAAAATGCGGCCTTGATATAACATCCAAACAGTACCAATGGAATTTTCACTTCTATAAAGTAACAGAAAAGTTACCTAGGTCACATACGTGATAGGACACGCACCAAGGAGCCGTCTTCCGCCAATGCTGCGCGTCAGCGGAGGTCAACGCCATCATGCCACGAAATCATCAACACTTTTCAATAACTCGGCGATTACATCGATAACTGCTTTTGGTTAAAATCGTTCAGATTTAACGTGAACAGATTGAACTGAATAGTTATTTACTAATAGTTAGAAAATCATTTACATGTTATCAGCGATGTGCATTTCAGAATCTACTAATCAGGCTTAGGTGCTGGCCAATTGGGAGTTAGTAGACCTCACGCCTATGAAAACATTTTGTAGAATTTCAGCATGTTTTCATTCTTCGTAAAGGACCGACTTTCTCTTCTTACTGCTCACTTTGCTTCGCAACACGTGTTTGTGCAAAAAGATTACGAGATCTCTCGTGAAAACACAACCAATTGGTCGTTACATCAATCAACAATTGTAAATTGTCGCACGTTACGTCGACTGAGCGCCCGAGCCGATGCGACGGGCGTATTCGTGCCTCAACCACGAGTTTTTCTTTAATAAACTCGATAGCGACTACGTTACTTGTGTGACAAATTACAGAATGCCACTATTAGTGTGTCAGTAGTGTAAGCAAGCTTTTATGTTTAGGTAGAATCTACATTGTAGGCGAAACAACTTTAGCTGACTAAATATTCAAATACCACAAAAAAACTTGACTCAGATACGCATAAAACAACCTTTCAACGAATACGACAACGAACGATACGAATTCATGCGCGGAATAAATTACGTCCAGTATTAAAACGTATGTAATACGGTTTTATTAAATATTTGGGGTTTGCCCTTATTAATTAATATACATAAAATACATATTTTACTACTAACTGATTCGTGAGTGTTCGTATTAATTTTAAATATGTACGCGGTTATACTCACGCAGATTTATCGGGATCGCCCGATTAGGTTGGTCCAATACGTGGTAAAAAAAAAACATATTATTGAGTGAAAATAATTTTAAAATTTTTCAATGTATCTATGTTATATAAATGATTTAATTTTGTCCAAACGTTATGCTTAAAACGCTTAGCGACAACTCGTAGTTGAGACTTCAGTTAATCGACCCGTACGATTGTTTGCGATGCCGGACGCCTCAGATATTTGCACATTGTCGCTCTATCGTCTACCCAATACATGGCTGTATGACTGCTGTAAATGTATAGGTATATTGTGTTTAAGGCTTCGACGGTACATAAGCAGTTTCTCTGAACTAAAAATACTAGTGCATAAAAACCGGTTGCAGAACCAAACGATGGGACATTTAAGCCAATCTTTGTCTTGTCACTAAGCCTCGTATGCTACATAAATTGCCGTCAACACATTAGTGGCCCATTATAGGGCTCTTTCCACTACTGGGCTCAGTCCACAACTATAGGGGCTTGGCTTTAAGCGTACTCCATCATGCTGCTCCTGTGCGGTTTGATGTGTCTTCGAGTGTTGGAAGTTGTTGTGCCGTCTGAAAATTCCCTTCTAAGTCACTAACCACTCCACCAATCCACATTGGAACAGCGTGGTGGAGTACGCTCCAGACCTCCTCAGCTGTGAGGAGAGACCTTCGCCCTGCAGATGCAGCCAATATGGCTGTACAGCAAAATATCCGTACCAACATTATTAATGTGAAAGTGTGTTTGTTGGTCGATCTTTGTTTCAGACTGCGTCACAGCTTTTTGCACAGAGTTAGTTTATGGGAGGAGTTTATAGGTGGTACATAGGAGGAGGATTTTTATCCCATAAAATATTAAGGTTATGGTGGGATACATAAGGGAGCGAATCCCCGGGCAGTTTCGTTGACAATTTTGCTGTTCAGATGAGAGGACCGACGACGGACGTTTACCCACAATTGTAAATTGTCGTAAAAGGCCACCTGGTATTTGGAGGCAACGTGTCAGGTTAATCGAGCCGGCAGGCCTGTTTGCACGGCGCGCCTTCCATGTTTGCGCACTGCCGCCCAATTGTCCGTTCATTAGGACTGCGTACTCCACGCCACCGATGGTTTCTCCGAAATAAAAGCGTTGATGTTCGATGTTCGCTTTAGCTAAGGTGTGGCTTCCTGAACTTTCACTAGATCCTGTCGTGTGTTACTTAATTTCGTGGTACAAGGTCTTCTACTCATGCGAGGTATTGGCTATGAAAAGTGTCAGTAAAATTACTGTTATTGAAATACTTATACTGTTGCGGCGTATCGCAGGGTTAACTCCAAGTTGCTCTAAATAGTGATAGAAACACCAGTCTATAAGTCGTCCGTTTTATTATTTCGTTATTAAATGTTTGTTTTTTTCCATTTGCAGGTAAACTATTTCAAAACGAAAACACGTAAACGATGTAAGTGAGTATTCACGTAAAATATCCGTATGCGAAACTCAACACGGAGTGTTTTACAAGCCAGCACTGCCGACTCGAAACCACAGAGGTGTCAACGTCACGATAACATCGCTTCAAACTGTTTCGTTTGCTGGACTTCACAGCTATTCCACGCGAATTTTTACTTTATAGGTGCGCCACTTGAAGCCAAAAAGTAAATATCTTTACAGACATCTCCGCACTACAATTCCATTGCAATACAGGGAGAACCGTTATTGTTTGGAATTATTATCCGCCGTACTTGTTTAATAACTTCAATCACTACGCACACCACCAGATAATCAAGTTTCAGGTTAATTGGTAAGAGCTATAATTATAGTGCGACCAGGTACTGGAATAAGTTACCACCAGCCATTCAAAGCCTAAAACTATAAAAAGTTTTAAACTATATGACATTTAATTACATCTAGTCAATCGACACAAAACCATATTGTAAACACACACATCCATTATGTATTTATTAATGCTATATAATCTGTAGAATGCTCATAAATATAATCCATATTTTATTTATGAGTTTCGCAACTCTAGTACGCCCTTTTGTTCGTATTCGTCATTATTTATTTCATTTACGTTATAAAACATGGCATAACGCGTAAGACGGTATATAGGACTTGAATAGTGAGTCAAATCGTAGGCAACAGGTAGCAAAACAAAAATACTTCTATTATTTGAATAACTCATATGACATCCGTCGCAATTTATTTTTTGGTACCGAAATTAAATTGAAACTCCATTTATATCCTTGTCGACTTGACAAATCCTTGTCGAAAGCCCTAGGGTGGGCTAAAAACTTTCAGCACTCGTGTTCCACTAACCCTGAAGAGAACCCAATCTATACGGTAGCAGAGTAGTGGATTATGCTCTAGAGCTCTTCATTGGAAGAAAAGACCAGTGCTCTACAGTGGGCGCTAATAGGTTGTAGCCAGGTTAGATTGAAATCATTGTTTCACAATCATATCGCTTCTTCATAACGAGAAATCCGATTTAATGATACTGTGGCAACACGAACAAAGCACACGAGCTGAGGAAGCTAATTTTCCTCGGAACATATCATAGTGAGCATCTCCTATAAAGGATATGCATTGGTTATTGAGTTTCAAATAGTTAATTGCAGTTGTAGTTCGGTTTAATCTAGTTTCTCTCTCGTGTCATATTCATATCCTGGAAATATCCATGTATATACACGACGTAATACTTCTTTCATGAAGTTATTTTTCATCCGATCTTTATATCGGTCGGAAAATACTTGTACACGACCGAGTCCTCAGCAACGCTTGTGATAACTAGTACAAACAGGCGTCTTTCTACAATCCTTCGAGCATTGGTGTCCGTGGGCACTCAAAACCACAAGCAATAGAAAAAGTTTTGGAAGAAATTACTATTACCTACTATTTAAGTTGCATGATTAAGGGTTGAATTAATTAGCAGAATACTTCAAATACAGATCCAATTTACGTCAGACTGCGCACACGTGATTCCCTTTTTATAATATCAAGATTGATGATTGTTTTTTATTATTAATCATTTTTGGAAAAATTCTTTTGTTATTAGTGTTGCAGCTTTGACGGTAAATAAAGGATTTCATTCGAATGTAACCCTTTCAATTGCAAGTCAGTATCGCACCTTAAAGCTAAGCTAACTATGCACTTTCCTAACCGGAAGTTTTAGGCTTCCCGGCGTATTCCTTTCAAAGGAATTCGTTCTGTGTTGTTGGCCGGCGGATTTAGTGGAGCAGTCACAGCCCCCGTACCAAAAGTGTTCCTTTGACGTAAGGGTAATTTCAATTTTAAAGCCCGCTCTGACATGATTTCCTCTCGATACCCCGGATATGGATATGTACTGGTGTAACTCGCTTCCTATATCGCCGCTCCTTTGCTGGCAAAAATGGGGAGTTTATAAAGCGGAATTTTCCGGATACCAAGCGAACGAGGTTACTTAAAGTATTACTTATCTGTATATTTGTAATATTTTCCATAACGTTCAAAGGTAAATGTTTGTTAACATTCTTGTTTTGCTTGTGATTCAACTCAGTTGACGGTTACGTGTAGGGTACAAAAAATGTACGTTTTATTGTATTTCTTTTTCTAATATCTATCAATCTTTAAAAAATTTACCGTGTTATTCAGTTCATTGGTTCATCGAATTATCTGCTATCTGCCTTTATTTGTCTAGCTATCGGCCTGTTTATCCGTCTGTTTGTGGCATCAAGGTAACAAAGGGATGCTCCGATTTCAATGCAGCATTTGTTGTGGTTTATTTACTAGATAGATCTTAAGTAAACCGTACTGGCATCAGTTCACTCATGTTATAAATATTATACTTAGTCAGGATTTTCTTATTAAAATGTTTTCTAGTACTTGGAACTTTACCTAAGCTTACACAATTAGTTAGTCAAACAGACAAAACTACAAATCCTGGTAAGATTATGAAGTTGTTCATTCCTTTCAAATAAGCCATAAAAACATACAAACCCAAATTTTTTAGAATTGCAGATAGAACTCTCGGCGTATAAAAAAAATGATGTATTTATGGAAAGTGAGATACAAATTGTACCATTTGCTGAGATCTAAACAATACACTCTCATAAACAGTAATAATGTATTCTCAGGAGTCTGCCCGTTGCTGGGATCGTACGTACATTATTACAGGTAATTTTCATATTTCAGAGTGTTTGAGTACCTTATTATTGCAGACCTAGTAACCTGTCGTTTAGTGCTTATTGAAATAATGAAGGCTAGCGTCGCTATCGGACCATACTCGTGAATTACCTAGCGTGTATAAGGGCCCTAAAGTAATAAAACAATGGTTTTGTATGTATGTGCGTGTCAATGCAATATGTTAAAAGGATTAAGTACATTTGTGGTTACCGTTTAATACTCAATGACATATAAATGTGGTATTATACAGAATATTTACTTATACATTTTCCGGTTTTGTTTGTTATTTACTTTGTTTGTTAATATTGGTTCACTGGCGTACCCCAACTATACAAATGTATTAATCAATATTTCCGAATGGAGTCTTTGTTTTCGATTGCCAGGACCTGTCAGGTTTGAAGATTATTATTATTTTACGATTATGTCCACTATGAAGCAGCATGGGCTTTTTGGCATAAGAGCTATTGCTCTTGCTATTGCCCATTGCCTTATTACAGAACCCTGACTTATGAATTCACAAGTCAGGGTTCTGTTTTAGGTGAAGACATTTCAACGTGTATTGTAGACCGTTGTAAGGAAAATGCCAGAAAATCTAGCAGAATAAGCATTTCAGAAAAAAAATATGGTTGAATCTGGCTCTGAATCCTTAGGAGAGAATTTTTACAAAATGTCCATTGATATTTCACTGATTTCTGATACATGGGATTGTATACTTATCCCCATAATTCCGCACTGGAGTAGCGTGGCGAGCATAATCAGGACTTCCTCACTTGTGGGCTGAAGCCTGCAGTTCAGGTAGGCAAAACAAATTGAGTAGGACGAGTGAAGGCAAATTGTGATAGAATTAATTACGTTTTAACCAACGTTTGCACTCTTTCACAAATTGAGCCATCATAATTACATCTCATTTCATAATCCGTTGCGTTTTCGACACGGATTCACCATCCAGCTATTCATGCGATTGCAAACGAATGATCATTCCACTGTGAGTTGTATCGAAATAATTTTATAAATCCAATCAAAAATACGCGGCGCGGATCTAAAACGCTCGCTCGCGAGTGCAACGAACCGAATTTAACTTGACATGGGGATTGGATGCATAAAATTTATTGCATCGCGGGCTACAGTTACAGAACCAAATTTACTCGATTCCAACTCCGAATGAAATCAATTTCTTTACAAGCAACGGGTGAGCGCAGAAATCGTACTGCATCTAAGTTTTAAATCCGTTTGCCGATTGCGGAGGAAAGTTGCGTTTGGCGATATTCCAGGTGGTAGAATCGGGTAGACGGGGGAAGTATTGACCTGACTTCCGAATCTGCCGTAACAGCTAGGTATTACATTTTGACCTGATGGATATGGATAGGTAATGTGTGAGAAAATAAATGGATATTAAGGGTGCGCAATACAATCATTTCGCCATACAGACACAGAATCCATTCGTTTACTGTTTTGGGTCTCAAATAAAAAACCTATGATATAAGTATGTTTCACACCATTTTAAAAATTTTAATAGGTAAGTTATTCTTGACTCGTTCGCGCGTTGGTCGGTGACCCTGACCGACGAGCCCAGGGTCCCGGGTTCTAACCCCGGCCGGGGCAGACATTTATTTGGCAGATAGTTGTTTGTACTCGGGTCTTGGGCGTTATATTGTTTTGTTTTCTG
>DWLO01001088.1:0-16270 GCA_018245335.1 Dalla quadristriga
ATTTGAAAAGAAATGAAATGATTTATTTAATCAACCTTATTTAACAAAACCTCAGGGACACTAGCTCCCACACTAGGATTCCATGTGTTGTGGGAAGCTAGGATTCGCCCTCTCGTATAAGTAAATACACTTTGTTGCGAGAAAGTAACAACTAGTAATAATAATGTAGGCGCAAACGTGTTTAAATAATTATTAAAAGGTCACAGTTAAACGTCGTCATCAGCAAAGTAGTTAGTCCCCATGCTTTGACGTACGGTTCGTACGGGTCGATATTCACTTCTTACGCCTCTTTCCTCTATTGTTCTGGTGGCACCGATGATCTGTCTGTGCCCCCGATCCCACCTTATGCAACAGCTCCACTCCACCGCGCCTCTTGCTTACTCAGTTTAATTATACCTCGTAAATTACTGAGCATAACTCGGACGGCACAGTTTCTTCAAATTCTTTCACTACTAGGAAGTCTGGCTGGCGGCAAGTGATTGTACGTGCGCTCACAGCATTGAAAGTACCTGTACTCGTTCAAATGATAATATCATGCGAATTGCATTTGAAGATAGTATTGAAACTGAATCTGATTTCAGTGGATTGTGCAAGTTTGTTAAGTACAGATTTCGGCGAATTTATGTTATTGCAGAGAAAGGATTAAGCTCTAATTTAGAGTCAAAGCGGCGCATAGTCACATGCTGCATGTTTATTAGCCGTTCTGCCATAAAAATATTGTCATTTTACTAAGGCATAAGTAAGGTGCCACCAGATTTCCTGTACTATTTTATTTATTTGAAGAAAGCGTTACAAGCAGTCCAGCAGACGTCTGCCAAACTCACAGCAACAACATCCAATAAATGTCTCGCTGGCCCTAAAACTCTTTTTTCGATTTTTTTTTAACAAACCCGTGTCAGTCCACAGATAAAGCATTAGAAGGTCGTTCATTTGTTCATTCCGCAATTATGTAATAGCATTTTGAAGATTTTCCGCGTATTTTTATAAATAAACGTAAATAATTGTAATGGAGCTGTAACACTAGCGTAGGTAATCGTTACGTACCTAATTTGAGTATTACATAATTACGTAATAGGTTAGTTTAATCACTACTTGTTTTGTTTCCCATTGCAATTTGTAAACACCGGCGAATCGTAAATTAAAAACTCGTTTTGATTTGCCTTCCTGTAGTTTTCGTTTTCATTGCATTCATAAGTATGATTCAATCAACTATTTTATAACTATCGAGAAGTAGGTATCTATTAAGCATATTGATTTAAATTTTGTAAGACTTCTACATTGGTAACCTCTATTATGTCATTGATTAATGCAGATTAATTTGGAGTTGAAATCTACCGTCTCATCGCATGGTTTCTTTGACCTTCTTTGAAGCATGAGGATGAATATTAAAAACCCATGTAGGATAAGGGCATTTCTTTTGATATTGAAAGAAAGTGTGTGTGCAGATGGTGGATATTTGAAAATAGTGGCATGCAAAAAGTACTTAAACATGTATTCTATTAGCAAGTGTAGGGTCAGTCAGTACCGCATGCCAGTTCACCAAGTAACAGTTCTCGACTACGAAATGACCCGTTAATTTAAATAAAAAATCGCAATATTTTCTCAAATTTAATTTAGATTGCGTACTGTATTCGACATACAAGAACATCTTTTTTTTTGCTTCGCAAACTTGACAACCGCTAATTAGTCGAGAACTAGCTCAATGACCCTACGTAACTGCATACTCTGCATTACACAGTGTGAACGTGACCATTTTCGACAGGTATGCAGTAATAACAAAACGTTAATGCAACATGGTATAAATCATTTGTTAAGTAACATTTTTAATTAACATGTAGTTTGGACAAGAGCTTTGTGCCAAATGTAATAAATTGGTTTTCATTAAACGAGTGCACCATTATTGGTCCGTGTAACACCACTGTCAAAATATTGCTATCGGCTTAGTAATACGTATTTTTATTATTTCTTCACAACAGGTCATTCTTAATTTATCGGTCTTCCTTCCTCGGGTCATCCTAATCTGGTTATACCTTTCATTCCAATGTATTTTGCACTATGATGATGATGATGATTACCTTTAACTCATGTATTTTCCCCCGCTTGTAATCTTCTATCTAATCCCTAGTGTTTGCTTTGTGAATAATTTATGATCTGTAGCAATAATCTGATGCTTGTGTAATACACACGAGTATTTCGGAGAGCCACGTAATTCTCGGAATATACATTTTTGCGTACGCTCAAGTAGGTGTGTGAACTAAAAAAGTTGAATGTCAGCGCCTGAGGCAAGTTGTCACAGATTGGGCAGGTAACGGTACCCGTGTCTGCTCTTCGCACTAAATATCTGATTATAGTTATGCGTACGAGGTTTTTTGAGTGAATACGTTAAGTGAATTGATATTCAATACCTTAATATAAGCAGCGATCTAAATTTTTTTTAATGCGAATACATCGAACCATTTACATAACTCGTAAAGTGTAAAAGCGGAATCGATTAACAGCGTAACCTAATTAAACTACATTGTCATTATTTGGAAATCTATACAACGTCTTTCTTGTATAAAAGCTCCATTTGAATCAAAATCGAGAGAAAGGGTTCTTTCTGAACTTGTCTTTTTATTAACAATCAAGCTGTAAGCCAAGAAATCGCACTTGTTGTTATTTCGTCAACAAGTAATTCGCGGAAAGTAACCCAAATATGAGAGGTCGACAACCGAACCATATTTTTTTGTCACAACAATTAAATATTCGTTTGGTACGAATCGGAACTTACTCGGGCGTAACGATTCGGTGTAACGCATAGGCAAAGGTAGGTGCCACATTGCGAAGATTTTCTCGGAATGGACTCCTACTGTTCGTTTAAATCGAGTAATCTTGTAAGTAACGGCAAAAACTGAACTAGGTTTAAATTTTGTTTGCACTTTTTTTCTCCCGTAACTCCAGTGGTGTAGCAGTGTTACACCACCTTTGTGGTAAAAGACAAATATTGTCAGCTCCAGACATTTTTGGTTCTAAAACTAGGAAAATTAGGATACTCCGTAAAACAGTGCTCACGGTGAGCATTTAAGAGTAGCACATCGAGACTACAAGACAAGAGTCGAAGATTCGTGCCAATTCAAGAAGACCGATGTCCAGCATTAGACCTGGAATCCAGATGAATATCATGAAGGTTAATGTAAAGCTTTATCCAGGGGCAGAATGAATGATTAGAATTAATTGAATGAATCGAAACAGCTATGATATCTAGCGCAGACACTATTAATTTTACAATAGAAGAATTTAGAATCGCCAGATGTTGCTTCTGGTTTGAAAAACCAGCTCCTTATAGCACACCACACACATCAACAAAATATGCGAATGAAGCGGGGAAAACAACGCTTCTCACAGGGATTATTTAATGAAACGTTTAAGCATTCATCGATTCGCAGCAATTATATCTGTTAATGAAAAAACACGAATGTGGAACATACGAGCGTATTGCTCGGGTATGCGTGCGCGAGCGTCACTGCGGGCGGATACTCAGAGCGTGACAAAATAAGAAATAAACACGCTGCGCACATTAGTATGGTAATAACGATGATTATAGCATATTTCCTTCCAGACGCGATGCTCCGTTTGATCTGAACGTGTGAAAATATTCTGCGCGGATCATTTTAAAACGAATTTAATTAGGCGTTGACTGAAACGCATTCATCCAATTGTAATCATTTTAGCATCAAATCACGAATATTTATTCTTGCACTGAACATGCTTATATCCTTGGTTCTCTTGGTGTAGGTCAAGAAAGCAAAAATATAGAGGTGAAAATTTGAAATTCAACAATGCATTTACAAAAATGTTTTAACAATGTTCCTTTTAAATTTGGAGTTTGATTCTATCCATTCATAAAAGATCTGGTATAGGCCATAGTTATCGCCATTCCTGTGGCTACAATTCGTGCTGTTTTAGCCATCATCGATATACTAGACGATTACAAGTTGCTGATTCTAATCGCAGTGGGTGTTCGAAACCCTGTTGCTGCAGAAATTATTAAAATTACGTTTAAATCTACCTTATTTAAAAAAGAACTTTAACTAATGTATTTATTATTCAGTCGTTGGATACTAAGATAACAATAAAAGCCTGTATCACCCGACATTATAATGATTAATTTCTCTCCACACAAGATCGCCTATTACTAGGCTGCCAACGTGCGTTTAGAAAGCCCCTCCTCTTGGGTCGGATGTCACCAGCATACATAACGCATCTTGATAACCCGACTGAATTCAAAACTCGTCATCACCGTCACTCGCTTTGAAAGGCGGTGTGTCTTCTGTTCGCGGGGTTGTATGCACAGGGTTATTGGTATTCATCAGAAGTGCGTCCAGTTCCACATCTTTGGCGGACGGAAGTGTCTCGATTGTGTTTACCGGATTCAATGAACTCTTTGTGGGTCGATAGGTGTGTCAATTATTTTATGGTCCCGAGAATGCGAAGCGGAAAGTTCATTTCAAATGTAAATGATGCCGAGCCTCGGGCTTACTAGGCAAATCGAGTGAGCCCTTGCGAAGTGGCAGTGTCACGGTCAGCGGTATCAATTTACGTAATGTTAAACAAAAGTTGCTGGCTTGAGTGCGCTTGGGATAAACGAAGAAAGAATGTTTTCTTGTGATAATAGTACACACTATAGTAAAAAATTATAATACAGTTTATTAAGTTAAAATACTTCACTTAAATCACTCGTTAATTCACAAATCCCACAACATTGACGAATTTATCATAACATAATTAAGTAACAAGCCAACCAGTATTTATTATTTAAAGACCGCAATCAAATTGTCCAAATATAAAAAATAATTTAGGCGAAAAGTAATGATTTGCAATATGGTCAAAACCTGATTGATAAAATTGAATTTATCTACTATTTTTAGTTTCATATAAACGTGTCCTAATGTGTCCGTGATAAACACAACCAATCACAAAACTGAGAGTTTTGACCACGGACTAGGTCTTGACTGAGAGTTTATTTATTCCGAAAGCTACAAAAGTAACGCCCGATAAAAAGATGAAAGCGAAAATTAACCTTTTTGATTATTCAATCTCCATTTTGAAACGCTTTGCAGTATTAGTCATGTCATGGCAGTCATAATTTGATATTATTTATGGTTAGGTTTTTGCGGGATAATCTTTGATGGTTTAAGTGAGCCGCTCGTTTTAGTAAATGTAGAAAAACATTTCTCTAAAATCTTGCCTACGCTTCTCCATGCCTTTTGTTTGGTTGTTAAGCAATTATCTGTGAAATGTTGACGTTTGGTTCTGGATTATGTTATTATTTAAGTACCCTGATAAATCTGCATAAATTTTAGATTTGTAAGGTTGTGCGGTTACACGCCGCGTGAAACTATTCTTCTCACGCAAACATGACTGTGTAGAATTTCGTAAACACTTCCCGATCTTACTTGCCGTAGGTATGTTGTCTTCTCCTCTTGAGTATGTACGTAAATCGCTTATCCTCGTTGACTTTTTCACTGCCAGCGATATCTTGTGTAACAGAGTTATTTATTATTTTCTACTTTAAAACTACTGGCAAGAATACAGGTTTTCGTCAATAGCTTATACATTTAAAATATGACAAAGAGAAACGTACGTCACGATACTCAAATAAAAAAATAAAAATTGACTTTAAATCTAAGAAAGAATCATAATGCATAAAAACCCACATTAACATGTAGAAAAAAAAGGGCAGATTATATATTATTATATATATATATAAATTTATATATTTGGACAGGAACATTTAAAATGAGCTTACAAAGAGTGGCCCCTTTTTTTCAGTCTATCGCGCTTAAATTTTTGCTCTAAAAGTTTTCACGAACGTATACACAAGTGAAGTTATGAAGTGAAATTGTAAATTTGTTATAACTAGTTTTATTATTATTTTTATTTATTTATTTATTTTTATCGGTTTGCACCGGTTTTCTAAATTACACGGGCCTAGGCCAAGTGTAAATTAGGTTCTATGTAATAGGTACCTTACTTGTGCAGTTGGGATGGTTATAAACTGGATTGTGTGATGGGTGGTGGATGTGCCTTGGTAGATTCGTGATCGGTCTGAAGAAATTTTCTTACCAGGCTGCAAGTGTTAAGGATCACTGCCTTATTATTATTATTATCATTAGTCATTGATATTTATATTTTAAAACGTTTAAAACTTTACAAGTTACAATTTTCAACCAGCCAACGTGGATACTGTTATTCTTAAAAGTTCCTGCATATCGTACCTACATGAGATAAAAACCGCAACATCGTCAACAGCAATACTAATAGATAACGGAGAGTAAAAACTTTCTGTGCTTGATGTGCGAGATCGCTATTTACTATGATTTAACGAATCGATATCGCAATGGCATGCAATCAATCAGTCTAGCATCTCGTAACACTTGTTAATTAATTTCGGACAGACTTGCGTCAAAATAGTGTACGCAAACGATTAAAAAAAAGAAAGTAGCAGCGTACTGAACAACAAAAGCCATAGTTTTGGCACTATAATTGTGCACGAAACCGAATTTTTGCAGTTCTCCGTTAAAAACAATTTGGTAGACTGTCAAAATAATCAACGTCCTCATTTACCAAACCATTTTGTCCTGTTACAAAAACTACTAAAATATCGGTAAGTATATTAATTCATATACACATATGTAATGTTATTTAATAAATAAAAAACTTATAATTACGAAAAAGTATTTATATTTTGTCTATTTCAAGATTTTTAGTTCGTTTTTCTAGTTTGAAGTAAGCTTGCTTATGTTCATTTTAAAGTACTCCTGGTCGCTGGAGCCATCCATATTTAAAATAAGTTATTCGGATTGTTAGATTTCAAACTGTGAGGCCATTAACATACCAACTGATTCTCTTAAATGGATCTACAAAATTGCCAAATTGTTGTCAGCTGTTGTTACCATTCCAAAGTGACTGCAAACTTACGATACGTTACAAGCTGACAGTGGCAATCTCGCAACCGTCATATTGTTTCCACGGTGACAGCTGAGTTCTCCGTCAATAAATTAATGTATAGATGTATAATCGTACGTATCTAACTAATATTCTAAATGCGAAAATTAGTTTGTCTGTTTGTTTGATACGCCTTCACTGCTAAACCATGCCACCGATCTTAATAGAATATGGACGGCGATAGTTTGCGCCACGGAGAAGGTCATAGGATTTTAAACCCGACAGATGAATTTAACGCGGACGAAGTCGCGAGCAGCAGCTAGTCATCTATAATAGTGGAATTATTCTAAACACTAATATAAGCATACCGTTTTAAGAAAGTTTTCTCTTTTTGCCCTCTTGCTCCAAAACAAAATTCTCTCATGAATTATTTAAAGTATCAATAATCATTTTAGATTAAACTATCGTTAATTTATTACTCTACATTAATTTTGGTTGTTGAAAAGTAAACACCATATTTCAAAAAAATGTGTCCGTCGTATTAATTTAATTTGAATAATT
The DNA here is from genome assembly GCA_018245335.1 of Dalla quadristriga. NCBI lineage: Eukaryota > Metazoa > Arthropoda > Insecta > Lepidoptera > Hesperiidae > Dalla > Dalla quadristriga. Next base: position 7,489 of record DWLO01001088.1, read on the forward strand.
AACAATCTCAAGATTAAGCTGCAAATCGAGTTACACTTTATGTTTTAGACAAACGAAAATTACAATGCAAGCATGGTCGGCTTTTAGATGATTGAGTTTGTAAAGGGTTCCGCCTTTCGGAACACACATTAAGCCCTTCATCGTGGCTGTTGTCATTGACAAGAAAGCAAGGTATTCCAACATGTCGAACCTAGCTACCACCAACGCTACCTGGTGGTATCGTACCCCGACACACCCATGGTGGACTACTCCACAGGCCTTAGACATTCCATCACATTCCGTAACAGTTACAGTGACGCAAACGTGATTTATCTATGTAAAAACACAATTAAGCCGCAAGTTCCGTTATCAATGTAATTCTACTTCAGGAGTAATTAGATAAGTCTATTGATAATGTTGTAACGTATATTAGTTAAGGCTTGATGTTACGATTACATCTGGGGCAATATGTAAGTATAAAAGGGCACGTTGTCAAGATCAGGTCAAGTTCGTCCCCGGTCATCGATGGCGGCAACTCAGTTGTTATTGCTGCTTTTAGCAGTTATTGTTTATGTAAGTATTGTTCGTATTTCATGAATCATATTCGTATCAATCTTGTGCAAGCCTTGTCATCACATTGTTTTACCCTCTGTGTTAGGCGTTGCGCAGGCGATCACCTTTAATAAATTCTACCAAAGTCGGTATAAATTAAACGTCTTACCTTGCATCATCAAGAATCTGGAACGCAAAAGCATCATACGGTTCTTCTCAACGGTTGGCCTTTGGGAACAGCTATAAACCAAATTGGGTCTCAGTGGCTTATGAGTACCCACTCAGCCATACCCCGATTACTAAGTAATCAGAGAGACCATCGTATTCAGTACTAGGGCAATAATACTAAAGATTTAGTAGTAGTAGGTAAGCTGGTCATTGACCGTCTCCGACTAAAATCGGCATAAAATCGGATGACAGATTAAAAGTAATATAACTTATAACGCTTTAAACTGGATTTTTTAATTTCTTGTAAGACTATTACGATGAAAATATTATATAACTTCACTTTTTTTTTTTACAGAATCCAGCCGCTGGTCAATATTATGTTTCGTCACCACAATTCGTCGTCGCTCCGTCGGCGTCTTCCTATATGTCAGCGGCCGGTCTGCCCTGTGGGTGCGGCTGTCCGTCCCCTCCCCTAGCTATCCCATCGCCATGTTCCGGCCCGATATTCGTAACCCTGCCCACTCCGCCACCGTTGTGCGTCACCCCGCCACCCATGCCCCCCATGCTGATCGAACTGCCGCTCCCACCGCCGATCACCATCAATCCTCCACCGTCTCCGCCTTTATGCATCACTCCACCTCCGCCGCCTCCGATGACCATAACGCCTCCGGCCCTTCCCCCCATTTGCGTGAACCCTCCACCGCTGCCGCCTATGTGCGTAACGCCACCGGCGCCGCCTCCGATGTTCGTGACCCCTCCCCTGCCGCCGCCGATCATGCTGGAGCTGCCGCTGCCGCCGCCGATAATAATCGAGCTGCCGGCGCCGCCGCCGATCGTTATCCAGCCGCCGCCACTGCCGCCGGTCATGATCCAGCCGCCGCCGCTGCCGCCGATGCCGGTGCAGCCGCCGACGCCGGCGCCGATTATGGTGCAGCCGCCGACGCCGCCGTCGATCACGATCCAGCCGCCACCGCCGTGCCCGATCACGGTGCAGCCGCCGTGCCCGGAGCCGCTGTATGTGCAGCCGCCGCTGCCTGCACCCATCAGCGTTCAGCCGCCGCCATTGCCACCCATCTGCGTGCAGCCGCCGCCGCCGCCGCCGCTGTGCGTGCAGCCGCCTCCACTCGAGCCCTTCTGCCTGCAGCCGCCGCCGCCAGCGCCGATCTGCTTCACTCCGGGGTCGCCTTGCATTCCGCCCACGGCGCTGCCCACACCGATCTATTTATGATTCGAACGATTTTTAAATTAAATTGTAAAGTAATATAAATAATTTATCATTAAATTTAAATACTTTAAGGAATAAACACAGTTTTATTGTAATACTGTGCTTGCAATCCAAATGCAACGCAGCTATTATTCAATTGTTAAGGCAATGAGTAGCGAAGCAAGTATCCTCTATTCGGAACAGGCAATGTGCAATTAAATAGTTAATCACGCGTAGATCCTACAGCCGCGCTCACCGCACAGCACACATTTAGAATTATAATTCGAATATCTAGACAAATTGTCAAACATTACCCTCTCAGAGGTTTTTATAAACATGAATATAATTGATTGAATTTTTATTTGAAGACCGGTGGTTTATTCATCCGTCATAACATGTATTTACAAAACACAAAAAAGCAGCCATAAAACAAAATATTCAATTAAAACACTGATGACATTTCTTTCAAACTTCTAATATGTTTACTTTAAATCACCTTAACTAATCTCTGCTAGTATAAATATTTAAAAGTAAGAAAATGAGAGTCACACAGACATCTATGTATCAGGGCTATAAAACTTACATAAAACCGTCGTCAGTCAGCTTACAGATCGAATTCACAGACTTCACAGATTTCACGCTATTCGAAGACACTTCTTTTTCAGTGGCATACTTGCTTGCAACCACACCCGAATGAAAACTCAGAACAGCCGAAACTAAAAAGCTACTTCAGGGCAAAAATAAGTCTGATTACATTAATTTTAGTGCATGAATAAGTACCGAACGAACTGGGAATCCCGGTTCCAGTGGAAGCCAGTACTGAAAAACCGTCCATAAAAACCGTCTGGTTCTGGAAATCCTCCTGAAAATAGACTTGATTTTCAAGAATGTGTCTGTCATACAGAATCCACTCAATCCTAACTAAACTATAAGTATTTTGCATTACAAATTGTTGTATAAAATAAAAAATATAAAAATTAAATACTTATTCCAATACAAGGTAGACATATTGATTCTCTAACTTTCATTATGCTTAATTATTACAAATAAGGCCCCAAAAAGTATCGACTTAAGAATTAATTTGTATAATATATATTTAAACAAGTATATCAGCCTTTGAAGGTCTCCTAACATAACACCACGGTCCGGTATTATCTGTTCCTGATGACCGTCAGTGCTGATGATCGATGCGTTTCCAGGATGGCGGGATGGGGGGGCCCGGCGGAGTGGGCCGAGGGCGCCGCGGTGTGGTTCCAGCCGGCCGGGGCGCCCGCGCCGCTGCCCGGCGACCTGGTGGAGGTGCACCGCGCCGCCCGGGTGCTCCTCGTCAGCGCTCTCGTCAATGGCCAGGTTTGTAAAGCTCGATACAATACAAAACACTTTGTTGTACACCAGCCCACACCACAGTACCACCACCAGTACACAAGCCCATCATCAAAGGCTACATCATCACGTGAATGTGGAGGCCATCCAGCTCCTCGATACCACGGACCTAGTAAGAAGATTAAAAAGAACAAAACCTTTAGATTTTTAGATTTAACCTAGTGTTGTTAGTGATAGTGCATAAGTGACTTAAAGAACACAAGAACAATGTCTTTACCTTAATATAGTTAGAAGTAAAAAGTGTTGTGTCAGTGGACTTTATACTTTATTATTATGATTATGTAGAAGTTTAAGCTACCGTAAAATTACTTATCAGTCTTTCGTTAATAAATTAAGGCTAGATTGTAATTCCTATAAAGCACACATAGGTGCTTTATAAAACAATAATAAAAAATTGGACACCACATAATATACCAATTAAGAAATAACAGCACATGTATACAATAGGCGGTCTTATCGTTAAGAGAGATCTCTTCCAGACTAGCTTAAGCATGGAGAACTCGCATGGAGAAGGGATGGGAAGTGTACATACAAATTAACTGACCTAATATACAGACCTAATATACAGACCTGATATACAGACCTAATAAGACATAGGCTCGAATTGAGTTACGCATACTCGCAGGCTTCTGTTAACGTCATCTATGATTTCAAATTGAAATTACAAAGAAATTCGCCTTCTTTGTTGACTCAGCGTAACATGGATCTCTTCAATTCTAATCTGTTCTAGCACCGAACAAAATTTCAGATCATGTTTTTTAGTTTTTCTCAAAAATCTACTTTTTTGAGTTAAGCCAGTTTTACTAAGGGTGCGATATGTAGCAAACCTCGAATAGCTACCATCCAACCCGTTTTCATAATGATAACATTACTTTATTATAACGTGTGTGTTTGAATGGGTGTGTGTGCGTGCGTGTGTGTGTATGTGGGTGTACATACATTTATAAATACGTATATTTCCTATGTATTTGCAACTTGTATCAATGTTCCTACTTTCTTGTATGTCAGTTAAGCTGCTTTTTACATTCTTAAACTTGTATATTATTATAATAGGTATATGTTTATCTTTTTATTCATTTTGAATAGTAAGGGATCGAACTCGGAACCTACAGATCAATACTCAAGTTCACTGATGACGCGCCAAGAAGACATCATCCCCGTTTCAACAATAAAATAACGAAACCGAAGTTAAGTCGAACTTCTTTCTAATGAAGGCAATGGTATGTATTTATACGGTGAAGACTCGTAAGTATTTACGTTCCTACATAATGAATTACGTAACTGATTAGATTATTTCTTGCGTGCAAAAATTACGAAAATGTCTTGAATTAATGAACAAAAAATCTAATTAAATATTACGTAGCTTCCTATAATGTATGATCTCATATTTCATTAGCTAAGGTTATTATCTAAACGTGCAAAATTTGTCTTTTACAAACTGAATGAATATTTGTTCCATAGGTTATATAGGTACAATAAACATACAGAAAATAACAATAACACAGAAAAGGATGAAGAAAAAAATACAATTAAATAAAAGTAATATATTTGAAGAATTTAAGTATAATTTCAAGAAATCTTTTATAAATAAAGTAGAAGTTACCATGCAGAATTGATTGGTACTAGGTACGAGATGTACCGTCTCAATTGAATCCGCGATTACATCCCTAGGAATGCTCTTCAAAGATTAGTTGTTCAGTTGATCGCTCACAGACCAATGGGTGTTCTCAGCGCTGTGCCAGATGTGTTTCCGCTTGAATACATTTCGAGCGCGTCATAGAAACTTGCTAATTTTTACATTCATGAAACACGGCGTGTTGTGTTCTCTTTGTGAATTGCCGGCACGAGATACCCAGGAAGGTATGTGGAAATCCTTACTAGGATTCAAAAGGATGAAATGATATGAAATATTTATAAACGAAGAAGCCGACTGACAGTAGATACAGCGTGATTTTGCATAAAGGTTTTCTCTATCACGTAGAGCTTCACTAAGAAAGGATGTTTAGAAATTCCGTCCCTAAAGGAGTTTTTTGTTATATACAGGGTTCATTATTTTAATTTTAATATTAGTAATAATATATAATTTGCATACCCAAAAGGGTAGGGTAAGAGCTCTATAAATAAGTTGTAACACATTGTAACTCTTATTTGGCAAATAAATGAAAATAATGATATAAAAATGAAATCACATGGAAGAGTATTTTAAACAATGATTAAAAATTCCAGTTTATATTATCTTAAATATTATAATAACCTTATGGTATTTCTTCCAAAAAGAAATTATTTTCAATTAAAATGTCATTTTAATGTAATTATAAATATATAATGTAATGTATATGTAATGATACATCATAGAAGATTCGATTTGACTAAATTCCTATCGCCTCGATTTGACGCAATTCTTAAATGGACGCCAAGCTTATGAAGTATAGGTATATGTATTATCTTATCAGATTGGCAGCACTTTAGAATAACATTTAAAGCGGTAGTAGAAGTGTGCGCCAAGTGGCGCTTGGTATGAATTTCTGAGAATTCGCCATAGTAAAGAAATATCTGTAAACCTTTTGTGAGTCTGGCTCTCCTGTGCATTTCCAGTTGTGGGAGAGCGTAGGAAAGGGTGCCGAGAGTTTTACCTCCGGGTTTTTTTTTACTCCAGTCCTACCCGAGTTTAAATAGGTGGGCAATTCCCAGTAGTCTTACCGGATAGTCTTACCAGTAGAACTATTGAGATTTTTTTCCCGAGTAAACTTACCAGTAAATCAAATTATTTTGAAATTCCCAGGAGTCCTACTCTTATGTAGATCTTATAATAGGTAATAGACATACAACCTACGTAATGAACTTGACGGATCTATTTTTTGACTTTCACAGAATGCATGCTAGCCTGATCACTTTACTTGGACTTGCGTAAAATTCTAATTAAATACGTAGGCATCAATGAATTAACACGTGAAGCAGTCACGACAGAAATAGGTGTTGCGATCGAAACGTGCCAAAATTACCACTTTTCATAGTTCGTGATGTTGGTAGCGAAGTTTTCGAACGTAAGCGCATGGCCCCAACTGTGTCATCGAACGTAGCGCATATTGGTGCATCGTATACAGTCTTAGACCGATTCGGCATAGCGCAACGCGTAGTTAAAACATTTTCTGCTGATTTCCGCGGGAGGCGAGGTAAACACGCGCAGCACACATTTACGTACTTTTATAAAAAAACTTTGTCTCCATGAGCGCACAGTAGGTACTCAAGGTCTGTAAAACAAAGAAATCGAGCACACTACCAAAGTAGTTTTAATATGGCTAGTCTGACCAATTTTGTCGTAGGCTCGGCCAGGGCCCTGAACCGGTTTAAAAAGAGCGGTTTATATCGGTTAAATACCGGTTAATATATCGCTCCCTCATTAACCAGTTAATCGAGCGAACGATTTAATATTAACCCAAACGATAAGGGTTACCGTTTACTTACCACAAACGGTATTCGGCATTAACCAGTTAATACCGAAAAGATTTCGGTTTTGGGGTCAACGACCGAAACCGGTTAACAAAATTAAGCGGTTCCCTGCAGACGCGAGCGCTATATGGTCTAGGTATCAAGAAATAGAAAATTAAGTCAACTGTTCATTTGCGCCGCTGATAAGGTCAGCAATCAGTCAAACGGTTTAAGAACGATTATTTGTTTCGATTCCCTCCCGCTCCCACATTTGAAATGATTTCAAAAATGGTTTTAATTAACTATATTGATAAGAAAATTACGGACATAGACTTAAATTTTCGTATATCTAATTTTTGATGTAGAATAATAAAGTAGGAAAAGTTACGAATTGTTTTCGCCAATTAAGCACATTTTTAAAAAGTATACCAAGACTTTTTATTATTATATATCGTTTATTTCAGACCAATTTTAAGACTTATTAAAATTAAAATTACAACATTACTAAATTTAATTACAAATTGGTGTTAGTAAGAATCCTTAAAACTGTATTAGAAACGAATATACACAACAATTCTCGGTTACAATGTCAAGGTATTACTGGGCAGGTTATCAGAGTTATGTCAAATAAAAAAATCAATTCCAATCGTTAAACATGTTATCTTTTTTATTTTTATTTATTAGTATTTAACACCCTGATATATTTTTTAGGGACCTTAAAGCATGATAGAAAGGGTAATTATATAAATACATTAATTTATTTAAAAATGTAAATTATAAACATGTTAGTTGTAGTTGTGTAGTTGAAAAGTTAAAATTAATTAACGTTCAAAATTAATAAAATAATGTTGACGTTTTTAATACCTACAGTAGGTATTAAAATTGTCACCATTTTACCGTTATCATGATACGCGCGAAAGACGTCATCAATTGCGCGCTCTAGAATGGAAGACCGTATAACGCATACGTATTACGTATACGCCTGTAATAAAATCGTCTGTAGCTCCGTTTACGTACGATAGTAATCATGATTAACACCATTGTTACATCCTCATGGATATGGTAGGAGATAGGATAAGGTTGTATGATGCAGATGGGGACGCGTCATAATATTTAATTGGTTTACCTACTGAAAGCCATAAACAACTGTTAGGGCACGAGTAGTCCACTGAGGTCAACATACCCGTTCAAGGTTATGGAAATGCGACGTAACTTTATGTTTTGTAACTAGAATGTAAGGCGGAAGTAAAGCGCTCACAGCCTCGCAGCGAGTGTCAACCGACCGACCAGCTATGCAATTCGCGAACAACAGTGTCGCCCTCAACCTCGAGAACTCCTCTTCTTTCGGATATTAAACACGGCCTAAAAATCCTTTTTCCATCAGAATTTACATCTCTTTTTCAACCTCCTTAGGAGATAGTTTTGGAACAAAAATTTCCCATGTCCATTTCCAGGGCACCCTTTATCTCGAGACCGATATAAGAAACGATATAAGATATAAGAATCCGTTCTGTAGTTTTTGCTTGATTGAGTAACAAAAAAGCATACACCCTCAGATACTTTTGCACTTATAAGTATTAGTAAGATAGGTTTAGCAGGGCTGATTCTGTGAGACTGTTCGCAAATCTCGGCTCGGTTTTCATTAAGTCTGACAAAGCATGACATTTCCGCCATTTACCTGTGGCGACAAACTTGTATTCTAGTAAATGCCAAGAATATTGTGCTGTCCTTAGGAACTCCGTAACCACTGTCTGGGTGGAAAGTCAGTTTAAAAGCGTTGCAAAACCCCCGGCGAGGTTCGCTTATGTCGCATTACGTAACACAAGAAGGCTTTCACGCAGGGTTGCCACACACTTTTGAATACTTTTTCCTTTTTTTTATCGTAACAAAAATGCTCACAAAGACGCGAAGGGGTGGTTATGTTTGTGTCAAAACGATACAATGTATGTGAGGGTTAAAGTAATATCATCTGCTTTCGGTGAAGGAAAACATCGTGAGGAGACCTGCATGAATGAGTGTTCTCCATAATGTTCTCAAAGGCGTGTGAAGTCTGCCAATCCCCACTTG
>DWLO01001089.1:0-16269 GCA_018245335.1 Dalla quadristriga
ACCATTCGTAATTTCGCTACTCGTTAATCGCATTAAATTAAATTTTTATCTGCTATGGTGAAACAACTATGTTTGATCGGTTTTATCTAGTTTAAAATATCGTACGTTGTGTAAACGTCCGTTCAAATAAATGCCTTTTACTATTGGTTTGATAGAAGTAGATCGGAGTTACACGAATGTCCGCATGTAGCTTGAGCAAGCTTTGAGGGATGCTTGAACACCACTGCTGATAAGTCTTAAACCGACTGATAAGTTTAGTACTGAAATGTTTGCACGTGTTTGTTTGCGAAATGTACCGATGAATCCTTAAGTGTGTAGTTGTGTGTGTGTGTCTGAGCTTTAGGACTAATGAGTAGTTAAATATACATGACAAATTTATGCTGTTCCCAACCGCAGCCGTAACATTTACTTAACATTGTACTAAATAGCCAGCTAAATATCTGTCTATGTAAGATTATCAAGATTTGCTGTAAGTTGAACGAAACATTCACCAATTTAATCATACTAACTAGGTACTAAGTCGTACAGTAGGTACTAAATAAATGTTGTAGTAAAAAATATCGTACTACCTATAATTAGCTGAGTTTTAAATTCTTGCTTACTTTGTTGCTTGATTGGTCGAATACATTCTAAGAAATTAGCTCGCACAATATAATTGAATTATTTATGTTTATATAAAGACATTTGAAAATACTTATCTTAAACTTAAAACGCAATGTAGCTGACTTGTTTCTCTTGACCAAACTCTAGGATAAATTTTTAATAATGTTTTTAAAATTTAGTCAGTAGATTGAAATTCTGAATTGGAATTGTGGATCTCATTCCTTACCGCACTTAAATGCAGTGTTTACAAAAAATAGTGGCAGTTAAATATTTACCTGGCCTTGAATCACATGTTCGTCGTGGTCAGCGTTGGCGCCAGCCAGCTTGCAGTACAGCTCGGGTCCTTCATCGCCACATGTAGCGGTCGCCGTGATTTTCTTGCCAAGCGCTAAGTTAAAGTATGGCGGTGTCAATATTTCTGCGCACGCGACGCTCAGATAGAGTAGGATGAGCGCGACAAGCCGCGCCATGTTGCGCGCGCGGCGTCCCGTCGCTGAGTGACGCAGCACCCGCCGGCGGTCACCACACCACCCGGTGATAGCGCCTCGGGCCTCGGGCTCCGACCGGGAAGGGTGGCGGGCTAACGGAGGTTACTTTTTTAACAAAGTCAAATTCACAGGATGCGCCGACCTGATTGTCTGTATGTTATTATCTCCAGAATCATCGGTCCTCGGCGCCTCGGGTTTTGACTTTTTGAACTAGTGTTGTCCTTGTCACCGTTTATTGTTGTTATTCCGCATATTAATTAAAGCCGTTGCCCGCGGCTTTGGCCGCGCCGAAGTACTTTGTAATAAATAGTTTTCATAGCGCTTGTCTCAAAATAGGCGGATTTTCAAACAATCTTTCAACCCCTATTTAAAGGGTGGAATTTAAAAAAATCCTTCCTTAGTGGATGCCTACATCATAAAAGAGACCCATGGTCTAAATTTCACAATTCTAGCTTTAGCAGTTTAGGCTCTGCGATGTTGAATTAGTCAGTCAGTCAGGACGTATTTTTCTAAATATACCAATAGATAGATAGAAGATACAGCCTGATTGTCGTAGATCCAAGCTAATATTGGATTCAATGGATTTAGGATTGTATTTTGTAGATTACGTACTAGATTAGTAAAGACCACAAGGCAGAGATACCTTTCTTGAATGCAAAATGTTGTATACCCGTGCACAGGAACTACGCATTTACGAGTCTTTTCCATTTATTTTTCCCCAATGTCTAATCAATATAATCATAATCAGGTATCTTTAAGATCAAACAAACATTAATAAAAGTCAACCGTATATTTTACATATTTATTTATTTATAACACAAAAAGAACCAGCAAAAATAATTTGTTTAATTTGGATTGTAATAAATTTGATACATGATTGCAATACCTGCTATTGCATACGCAAACATGATAGCGAGCATACAAAGATATTGCCCTGTTAAACGGTGTTAACGAAGCGTAGGGACTGAATACGCAACCGTTGTCTGTGTCTTTCAACATTCTTTCCAAACGGGCCAGCCGTCGGGAAGCAAAGCTCTTTCCGACAGTCGGTTCTTTGGTTCGGCAACCTCGCTCGTTGTATTCAATGCCAACGTCTAGAAATCTTTTGAAACAGCCCCCAATGTAGTCCGGTCCATAAAATTTGTTCTTGATTTGCCCTACGAGCATTTCCTGAATACATTTAACTTTAAGGAGTCGTTTTAATCTACGCTGTCGTTGGTCACCGCTCTCAAAGGCGTGGTAGCAGCCAGGCATCACCGGTATGCCGCGTTGGTCCAGCCCGCACATGTAGCAAGATGATTGTACTCCGTTTTCCTTATATGGTGGCACTGTAGGGATATGCCCTGATAAGTTTGTTGATACATTGAATGACACTGTCTCTGTCGCTTGTTTCTTCATTTTCCAAGGCAATAAAGCGTTATCTGATGGTATTATAATAAATTAACAAGAATAAAATCTTATGACTGTCATAGGTACTATTTTATAAGGATATACTACTTATAGGACTACTACTCTATTTCATTACCAGAAAATCTAAAAGTAAAATAGAAATACTTGCTTCTTCCCTTAAAAAATTATTGCGATAGCGCCAATTAGTGGACTTCATTAACCATCTACTTAATTTATTCGACCATTAAATAAACGAAGATTGATTGACCAAATTGTAAGTAAGAAGGTACCTACTAAAAGGTTTCCAGAGCGATCGAAAAATTTAAAAGCGCAACTATAACTTATTTTTCTATAACTAAGCGTATGACGAATCTTTCGCAGCATTCGATTTCAAGTATAGGGAACCCCGTTGAGCAGCTTATTGAGTAGAGGGCAAATCGGCTTCCGCAAGGAAATTACGTTTTTAAAAATATAATGTTTTAACATTACCTAATTCCGCTTGAAGTTTAGAAATAAACTTTGGTGGGAAATAAGATGGCCATGTTCTTTTATCGTGGTTCGTTAGGTCTGTTGTCGTTGCAGTTTCCTGAACGCTCGGGGATGTTAGAGCCACAAATAGTGCAATGGTAGGCCGTTCGTCTTGATCGTAATAATATAACTCAACTCCAGAGCTTTCACTTCGTTTATGAAGGTTAACTTGTTTTCTAGCACTTATTTTACTATAATATATGGGAGAACTGGTAGCGGATGGCATTCTTGATGATGATGAAGCATCACCAAAGTGGGAAGTGGTTCGATTATCTTGGTAAACCCTCACATTTCTGTGCATGGCTAAGGTACCACTATTATCGGGTGAAACCTCATAATGACTGTAATCAATTTCTTCAACGGTAAAGTCGTTCCTGGAAGGTGGTAAATAATCGTATCGACTTTTTAGTCGAGATATAAAAGATCCTTTCACTTGTAATAAATATGAAAATATCAGGTAATACTTAAAGTTACCTGTGCTATAATGGCTTTTCATAATAAAATGAAAAAAATATTTGAAAGTATAGCATGTATAACTGACTTCTCTTCGATGACTTCTGTCTATTTACTGTCTTTGAGTCTACATCTATTCGATGACGCTGAAAAGGCCAGTAGGGCCAACAGCAACTGTCCAGTCGAAAAATAATAAATCTGGTCGGTGGTCGAATATTTAAATATCCACCCATTATCTTTAGGCCAGACCGTGGTTCTGGACATCGAGACCTTTGAACATTGAGAGTTTAAAATTTGAATTGAGATTTTTGAAAACAAACATTATGCGACCGTCACGACAAAATAAATTAAAACGAACCGACCTTCAAAATGCTATGAATTGAATTGCTATGAATTGATGGAATTTTGACGGAATTGTTGATCGATCGGACGACTAAACTTATGTCATTGCGATTACCAATAGGGTAATGAAGAACTATTCCTTTCTTACACTCAAATGAAAAGAGTCGAATCTTTCCTGATGGAGTAACACACACGCGCTTTTACTATACAAACGCTTTGAGCGTCTTATAGTCTACTACTACTAGGTACTAAAGATATATACAATTTAAGAGCATTAAAGTAAGCATTCATTCCTTGGATGCTCTTAATTAAATGTATTCCATTTGATGTGGTCATGACAGATTTTAAGGACTTTAGGTTATCTTTGATAAATAAAGTACACGAATCTAAAACATGTGATTTATTAAACCATTTTCTAGTTCATTTCCTACAATGAGTATTGATACTTATGACCTTCATCAGGTTTTTTGTCTTTCTTTGACTTATTTTCGTTTATGCTATCAACACTGCTTTGTCTCTGTAGAGATTTTGAGTCAGAAGTACTCCGGTGCGTTTTCTTAGCTAGTGATTTAGATACCGATTCATTTGCTGGCTCTTCACATTTTTCCTTTATGTTGTTCTTCTCCTTTAATATTGATGTTTGCAGCGTTTCATCGTCACTTTCAGTCGTACTAATTGTTATTACCGGAATTACTGAACCGATAGAATCTGACTGTTTTGACTGGGTACTAGTATCAGAAGTCTGCTTTTTATTTAACTTTCGTAGTGGTTTATCAACTTCTTCTAATGAGTTGTTTTTAGTACGTTTGGATGTTACGGATGATTGTTGAGTATCGTTTTTTCCCAGTTTTATTTTCTCTAACAAAACTTTTGGTGCTGTGCGGTCATCAATAGTATATAATTTTGATTCGCCATCTTCACTTTCATTTGTAAGTGCTTCGGTCGTTTTGAACTCAACATTAGATTTTTTTCTTTGATCTGCATTTTTACTGATAATTATGTCTTTTATTTTCAAAAGCTCTTTTGGTAAAGCTTCATGGAAATCTGTGTCTGTTTCTTCTTCCAAATTATTTGACGAAGGATAAGGATCACAAGAGGCTTCTGAATTTGATTTCTTATCGATAGCCAATCCGACTATTTTAGCAAAAAATCCTCCTGTAATAAAAATAAAAATAAAATATATATAATAATATAATAATGAGGTTTTATTTGTTTCCCCGTAATTATTGTGTATTACCTTTTTTCTTAACAGATTTTATAGGTTCTTTTGTGTCTACTGCGGTCGTGGTCTTTCGATCATCAGAATCAATCGATTTACTTATTGGAAGTGAAGGCAATGCTTTTTTCCACCGTGCAAAAGGTGTATTGTCCATAGCTGAAGAACCTACTCGTCTTCGTGTGTCGGCTAATTGGAACATCTTTCTTCTTTCTTCTGTTCTTTCTCGACGTAGTTGAATCTAGAATATTTGTTTGTAAGAAAAAAATAGTGAACAGCCGGTAAACTGGCCTACTGTTTGGCAGTAATTAATATAAAATAATGTATATGTATCGAAGAATAAATAAATAAAAACAAATCAATGAACATATTATTAACTGTTATGCTACAAAATACTTTCCATACAAACTTTAATTCTATTCAATCATATAGAGAATGAATACTTTTTAGTAGTTTTTGCATGTTTGCGTAACAAACATACAAACATCCCTCTATCTGCTGAAAAAAGCTGGAACCCTAGAGGTACCTGATTTAGGGGCTAAGTTAAAAAAGACAGTTTTGTCTATGTCCTATGTCTTTTATCAGGGTTCTAGCTATTCTACCGAAAAGTGGATGAATGTATGCATCACAAAACGAATTTACGCGGGCAAACACTAGCTTATAATATAAGTGAGGATAAACTTACCTTTAAGTCATTATTTGCTTCTCTCAAAGAATTAGTTAGAGAAGTTAAATAATAAATAATCAGAATTAGTAAGACAAGTAACGGAATGACAATAGCTGGCGATGCTATATACTCTACTGTAAAGTTGAGACTTTTAGGAAGAATTTTGTATATGTTAGTAGTTAAAATATAATAAATTTTTTCGTATTCTGAGAATGGACCACAATGCCATGAAGGTTTAACGCATACAATAGTATAACCAACTGGTAAAACACATAAAAACAACATCGTTAACAGCAGAGCTAAATAAAAGTTATTACTTTTGGATACTCTAAACACGACTTCATGAGGGACGTTGCAAGTCATTACGGCCCAAGATCGAAGATACATCATTATCATTAATTTGAAAACATTTAAAACAACTAGCCCCGGAGAAAAAAACATTCCCATCCAAACCATTCCCTGATTGTTTATAAGATGTAAGATATTTTCGGCTATTTTAAAATCTCCATACTCGGGAAATTTCTTCTCTAAGTCCCAGCACCAACAACGATTCATGTATCTTACAAACAGAGCTCTAAAGAAATCCATGAACAACGTTCCTAGCAATACGAATACCTAAAATAAATAAACATTAAAATAAGAGATATTTCAACCATACATAATCAATTCTAGTAGAACAGACAAGATAAATTTTAACTACTTATGCATTTTATTTCAACATAAATCCACTGTTTCATAGGTATATTTAACAATCGTCTTACCAAATCCATCATTGTCAATTTAACTAATTCCTGGCCGAACATGGTTTCCCAGCATAGTTTTAATAGCTTTTTCTTGGTTTCTACTGTCAAATTGTACATTTTTCTGTCGTGGTCATCCATATAAAAAGTATCGACCATAGTGATGTTTGTTGTGTTTCCTCTTAGATTTTCTGAATGTGGTTCAATATGGATGCATCTATTTGCGTAACATTTTACATCAATAATTGTACAATTCACCATATAAAATGTCTGAGTGATATTATGTTCTCCACAATTTATAGAACAGTTAAAAGTGATATTTGGGCAAATCTTTACATCACTGACAGCTGACAAAATAGATGATTGTGTCGAAGTAGCGTTCTTAAAAGTAGCTGTAGAAAAATCGTGATAATTTGATGTGTTCGACGTTATTTCAGTACTAGCTTCAGAAGATGTATACATAAATGAAATCGTTGTTAAATCGTAGTTATCAGGCACAGAAACATTATAAGCAATGCTAGACTTACTACTTGTATTTTCTGTACCTGTAGATGTGGTATCAGTCGACGTGGTACTGATAATATTAGAATTTGTGGAATCAGATATTGTTGACTTAGATATTGCAGCATCAGTAATTGTAGTCATTGTATATGTTGCGTCAGTAAAATTTGTTTCATTTGAAGAATCTGGGTGCATTGACGAGTAAAGCACATAAGTTATTCCGGTGTTATCGTCGAGACTGATGTCAGATCCAATTGAATTATCTGATGATTCTAAATTAGTATAGCCTACACTTGTAGGAACTATTGCATCAGTAGATAAATTATCTGTAACTTCACTTGTTTCAGTCGTTTCATCATCGGAGTCTGTTTTCACAATCGCATCGTAATTAAAGTCATAAGGGTCTTCATCAGTATCATCGGGTTCATTCGTTTCCGTTACGTTTACTTTGCTTAAGTTTCTTAATCTTTCTAATTCTTTTATTAGTACATTATTAAGAGACGTGATTCCATCTTGAAGATTTTGCAAATTCATTTCAACGAGATTTTCCGCTATAATGTCTGGTGTATTCTTATTTTGAGAATTTGTTAAGTTTTTTGCATACTTTTTATAACTTTTCCTTACCAAGGCTGCAGTTTTGTTAACTGTTTCACCAGTTTCAGTTACGGGTATTATCATTGAGACCCCTGTAGATGTCAACGATTCTTTATTGAAGGGCGGTAAAGCAGCCATACTACACGGTAAACACGGAACAGTTGTTTCAAAACATGTTAAAGGTACAGACATTGATACATTTTCGCTTATACTTAATGCATTTTCAGATATCATAACAGCATTCATACTGAGATTTGGTTGGAGGGAGTAAAGATCTTTGCTCATGCCCTCAATCTTGCTGAATAGTGCGAAAATTAAGGAATATAAATTGAGCAAATTCAGCAACATTATTCTGAAAATAAAATCAAGTAAATACAAAATGTGAAACTGATTCTTATTTTTATATTACTCGTACCTAAAAATAAATAATTTATCTACCTTGCAAGTTGTAATCTCAGCTGTTTTCTTGGATGGTAATGTTCTAGAAAGCCTAGTAATTCAAAAAATACTGGGAAAGTGATAGAAATGACTGTGACTACAATCGTTGTTTCATTTTCACGCCACCAATTTCGAGGTTTAGTGTTGTCATCTGAACGGGAAACGACTGTCACCACAGCATAGGCCGATATAGCAAGAAGTATCACAACACAGATATTGACTATAGCTCGAAGAGATATGATCCGCCAACTAAAACGTAAGATTATACAGTTATAGAAGCTAGAAAAAAAAATTTGTTTAATTCCTTTTTACTACCTTAAATTTTTTTTCTTTTCTGCTTCCTCTAGTAGCGCCTCTTTGAATCCTAAAATTACTGATGCTATTCGATTGTGAGCAGTTTCTGCGTTGCCTATCATAAAATCCCATCCCGTGAATAGTTTCCATGAAAATATGCATTCATCTTCCTTTTCAGAAAGCTTTGACATCCTGGAGTTTTCAGCCATTCTGTAAAGGGACAACAGAATATTATGATGTATGTTAAATTTAAAACTGGGTGTATACTACTACGTACTACTACTATGCTACTATACTATACTATACTATAATACTATACTACTATACTACGTATACTACCACTTACTATATATGTACGTATACTTTTGCAAAATGAGATTAATTATGAAAATACGGACGCTTTAGACATATTTTAATTGACACAGAAAAAAGGCAAGAACGGTTTAATTGCTTTCTCTTTTTTGCTATCAAAAACTAAAAACTAACTATACAATAATTAAAATACCTACACACATAAAAAAGTCTAAGTAACATGCATCATGTTACAAATTATATTGATCTGTTCTTACCAAAGATAGGTGGGTATGTAACCTTTTTTTGATCCAGATTACCTACTGGCTGATTAGAGGTACCTACAGGTTCCACGGTTTATAAGTTAACTTCTCCGTATTAATTTTAGTGGGATAACTCGCATAAAACATGTCTCCAAACATAACATATTTGCATTCTGTTTTACTACTAAACTATAGCCCCGTACCCATTTAAAATGAAAATGATTCTGTCTAATGTAGCAAAAAGGTTCAACTTAAAATTACTCACTTTCTCAGAATTGCGACGAAGCTATAAATATAAACTGCCAGACCGGTAAGGAAATAGGCTAGAGGCATCCTGTACTCAGAATGTTCAATATTGCTGTAGTAGCCGTAGAATATAAGGGAACATTTAAGGACACCTTCAAACTCCCAGAGGGTCAAAAGATTGGTAGCGTTTCGTCTGTCCTCTTCCATAATTACTTTCCTTTCGCCAGCTTCCAGTGGATTTGCTGTGAGAGACTAAACATTGCTTTTTATTAATAGATAGTACATAATATTATGCATTGTTAACGGCACTGGCCGAGTGGAAGACTTTGGCCTTCTATACTCAAGAGGTCCGGGGTTCGAGTGCCAGGTGGGAACCTGTGACTTTTTCTTTTTAAGTTATCCTCGAGACTGGCACTTGTACAGATTCTGACACTGTCATAAATGCCAAACTGAGATGTGACTGGCACTCGTACAATTCTTGCAACTCACGCGTTATTAGTATTGTCGCATAAGATTTATTCTTATATCTATTATTGTTGGGTTTATGTGAATATAATTAAGTTTTGTTACAAAATAATCAATGCGAAATAAGTGACTTGTACTTTACCTCGGGTACAATCACAAATACGAGTAAAATAAACCCAATGACAAGATTGACCCAAAATAACCATCTTAAGAATGTGAAGTAGGATGCTACCACGGAGCCGAAATGCGACTCTATCTCTTTGATACGGAGCTCCCAGGGTATAAGTAGATTGGAAGTATTCGCCGCTTCACGTTTCAGTTGCTGCCATTTCTACGAATAAGAAGGAATTTACATTACAATTACTTAAAATTAATTTAATGTTAATTAATTTAGTAAGAACAACACTTCTGTCATGTTCATAGTACCTTCCAGTGCAACTAAAAATAAGTAAATAAATCACAAATTAGGCCAAAAAATTACCGTTGCCAGCAAAATATTAAATCTCGCATAGATGTCTCGAGTACTTTTGGATTGCGCTAGCCTTTCCTGAAGTTGACCTTCATGCCTTTTGATGTATGCTTTAGCCTGTAAACACTTTCAAATTATACCTGGTAATCGTTACACATTGGCATGTTCAATAGGATTTTTATACTTCATAATTACATAGGTGAAGATAAAACTATAATTATTACGATGAACAAAGTCGTTGAATTTTGTGTTGGTGTTTTTGTTTGTGTTATTCAAATATTTTAAAGTTATTTGACGGATTTTATTGTTGTTGATATTTCATACCTCCTAAACTTCTGTTTAGGAGGTATGAAATGCCTCATGCCTGCATGCGTACGATACGGTCATGCTTTGATTGTAATAATTTAATGATGATAACTATAATTAAATTAAGTCTTACTAAAAACCCGTGTAGAATAGATAATCAACCTGTATTAGAATTTATTAATATATCAACACGATGGAATGAAACTAATACCGAACCGTACCGGACTATGCAATGTTGCCAACTTTAACATGTTTAGCTGAAGTTGAATGACATGAAAAATGAACAGAGACACCGAGAACACTAAGCTTCAAGTTGTATTGCGCGAAGTTACAAAACATTAAATGTGTGAGTTACCTGGTGTACAATTTTGAGCTTCCTTCTCATTCCAAGTGGCTGCTGTTTTACGGAACCCAACACTTCCTTATGAAGATGAATGTTTTCGAAAATTTGTTCTTGCGTTACAACTCCCGGTTGTTCATCAATCGATATTGCTGTGCTAGAATGCAAAACAATAACGATTTTAAAATGACTAACAGTAAACATTCATTTTCCACCATGATCTCTGCCTATAATAAAATAAAATAAAGACTAAATTCTAAATGGATAAACTGGTCCTTTTACAAAATATCTATTGCGCTTTTAAACTAGTCTTTACTGAGCATGGCTCCCAAAAATAAGCTTTAAAAGCTGATGGATGGTACGGTATATATTGTCTCAGTAAATCTGAATAAGAATCTTATTAAAAACGTTGATAATAGTAACAATTACCGTAGAGTAAGTAAGATAAGTATGTAGGAGGGTAGGAAGACAGGACCGTAATAAGGCGCAATAACTTACTCTCCAGAGCTGGTAGTGAAAACGGATGAGCGGCGTCTTGGCCGACCTTCATCCGGTAAGAA
Source organism: Dalla quadristriga (assembly GCA_018245335.1). NCBI lineage: Eukaryota > Metazoa > Arthropoda > Insecta > Lepidoptera > Hesperiidae > Dalla > Dalla quadristriga. The sequence goes on from DWLO01001089.1 coordinate 11,194, forward strand.
CGGTGAGGACGGGCGGCGGCTTCTTCCTTTCTTCGAGCGACGTACGCTAGCGCGCCGCTGACGTAGCACAGCGCTCAAGCTGGCTGAGTAGTCTTCATCTTCTGATCCGTCTGTAGCAATAGGTAAATAACATTTATTATGTGGATTGTCAGATTTTGCATCTCTCTCGCTCGCACATTCTGACATTTTCAATGATTGTAAAACTCTATGTAGACTTTTCACAAATGTGCTTCGATATCATTGTAGACAATAAAATTACGGACATTTGAGACTTATTTTAATTTTCAACCCATTAATAAATTTAAGTTATTAGAAATAATATATAATATATTTCACGTATATTTGATGGTTTATAGAAATTTTTAATTATTATCTTATCGCACCCCTAAAACCTATTGTTCACCCAACAACTGTCATTTAAACATTTACAAATTTTCGGTGATGGTATGATTTTTAATTTATATTGGGTGTAATGAATATTGAATAACAATTCACATTGTCAGCAGTATACTCTTTGACTAAGTGTATTTCATGGTGTGTATGCACTATTTTTTCTATTAGCACTTAAAATAAAATACCTCCAGTTGAAGGCGAAAATTTGACTTCATTGTTGATCGGATTTTCAGATGGTAGATGAAATAGGTTGACTCCGGATGAGGTCATGCTGCCAGGGTCGGCCCAAGTCACGGACAGGCGGTCCACAGACGGCTGCGGCGAGGACGGCGGTCGTTCACACGAACCCTAAGAATGTAAGAATGTTACTTGATGCGCAGTCGTTTATTCGTTTTTAAGTTTACAATAATACTGTCATTTTTTTATATTCGACTAGACATTACCCGCGGCTGCGCCCGCGTGGTGTTGAGGGGGTGTGATTGATATAGAAAATATCTTAAAAAAACAAAACCTAGGACCCGAGTACAGCACCACCTACCGAGTCGAATTGTGAATCTAAACCATCCAGGGACCCACTCAAACACACATAAAATTTTCGTAAAAATTGTTCCTGACTTTTAGGAGGAGGACAATATAGGTATATAATTCTTAAGTAGATACTGCACATAAGAATTATATGAAGGTATAAAGATATTACTTATACCTTTTAGGAGGTACCCTATATTTAAATTACTTTAACTTAACGACGTACAACTTCTTTAAGTGTTTATAAGATTACAACTGTAATTTAAGTGTCTTTGTTGGCCAAAACAGCTGAAGAAATCTAGAAAAATATTCAATCACGCGGCACTAATTACTACTCGTGTTAATAGATGATGGTCAACAGTTCGTTCAGTTTTTGAAATAACTGACGTGATGACTCTAAATCGTTAAATAACAAAAATAGGGAGCTTTTTAATAAAATGAGCAGAATAAGGCCACAGCCCACCACGCTGGCCAAGATCGGATTGGCAGACCATTGAGAACACTATGGAGAACTCTCAGGCATGCAGGTTTCCTCGCGATGTTTTCCTTCACCGAAAGCAGATGATATTCAATCACTTAAAGCGCACATAACTTAGAAAAGTCAAAGAGATTTAAGCCCCGGACCCCCGGAAGGCGAAGTCTTAAACCCTAGGCTATAGTCGTATCCAATAATAATAATAATAATATTTGTTTTAATATTTTTGGTAGTTATTTTTAATTTACTTCTATATATTTTATAATTTCGTTTTGAATTTGTAAATAGTAAGTTTCTTCACAGTAAAGTAAGGTAACCAACACAAATTCTTATTCGCCATCGCCGCGAACAACTCCACAAGTAGGAGGAAGCAATCGGACTGTCCAGCGGGAACCGTAGCGCGGAGCGGCGCTAGGCCCCACAAACCGATAAATTAAACAATTTATTGCCTCCGCGTCGGCCAGGTGTTTTGCGTGCCTGATATTACTGTATCTGCGTCACACGCTTTCGTAGATTTGTAGCAGTCTTTAAGGATTAGTTACCCCACCGTACCCTGATTTTATGTGTCCGTGCTCGAAGGACTGTGATTGCTAGCTTGGGTCTACGTGTATAAGATAGCAAACGAGCATGCAGCTCCACCCATCCGCTGCCGTCAGTGACATCTGTGGTAAACCTCGAATAGGACCGCAAAAGGAACTGAGGACGTTAGTCCACTAAGTATGAGATGTTAATAGAAATGTTAGTCGGTCAGTATTCGTTAGTATAAGGACTCTGGCAGAAAGGACTGTTGGTCGATTTAAGTCCTGTTAGTGTGTATCGAACCTAGACACTACAATTCAATGGCACTACAGATTTAGAGGTGGTAAGCGACGTCATCTACCTGGGATCCAACATCAGCGACAAGGGTGGGTGTGAAGCATAGGTCCGACGTGGAATAGACATGCAAAGAACGCTATGTCTCAGCTCTCTAAATTGGGATGATGACACCATGAACTATTAATTGCAAGACATAATTTTCTATAAAAGACCTTACAGAATAAGTTTGAATAACTATTTATTTTATCAATATAGATATTTATCAAGAGAGATATTATTTTCAATTAGTTAACTGCGTAACGCAAAGCGATGCGCTTGGTATCGCATCCATCTGATTTTTCGTGAAAATTCGAATTTTAAAGACGTCGGTCGGCGTTATTTTCGCTTCGTTAGTATTAGTACCATTCGAAGCTGGTCACAGATGCGTTACTAGACTGAGATGGTTGCCTTTTTTACACGTGCAACCAGCATTCAGACCTTTCTGACCGGCACAAAACTGTTAAAAAAATAATTATATTGGTGTGGCGGAGGTACCGCCGGGCGAACCGTATATACTACTGTGTTGTACTTTACGGTTTTACCCGTCAAATGTTTCGGTTATTCGCAGTGAAAAGTTAAAGACGCATTTCGTAATTTCAACAAATACAGAGAAATTATAATAAGTAGAAAAGGAAAAACAAAACCTTATAAAGTGTAAGTCGTCTGCACCCAGGTTGGGTGGATGCCGTGACGGATCGCACTCAGTCTTCGGGCGCCAATGAGTGGCCAATCGGTGACGCTGATTAACTGAACTATCCAGGGTTGCATCGTAGGATAATATTAGTAGGCCTATTTTTATAGTTAAAATTATGGCCATATCATCATCATCATCACAACCCATCACTGGCCTACTATTGAGCACGGGTCTCCTCTCAGGATCACAAGGGTTAGGCCATAGTCATCCACGCTGGAAAACTGTGGATTGGCAGACTTCACACGCCTTTGAAAACATTATGGAGAACTCTCAGAAATGCAGGTTTTTCACGATGTTTTCCTTCACCAAAAGCAGATGATATTAAATTACTTAAAGCGCACATAATTTAAAAATGTCATAAGTGCGTGCTTGGGATTTAAACACCGGAATCCCCGAGTAGGAGGCCGAAGTCTTAACCACTAGGCTATCATCGCTTTATGGTCATATAGTTCGTATTAATCTATTTTAAGGATAAGTAATACTCATACTGTATTTCTAACTAGAGCGGTAAGCTTTTGTTATACCGACAGTTGGTGCCCTAAAATTGAATACTTTCTAAGTATTAATTAATACGTACGTTTTAATACAGTAACGGTGCCTAGGTTAGCAATGCTTGAATTGAAACTTATTATCAAGGTCTGATTATTAACAGTTTACTAGCACATCATGCTATATGTGTATGCGATACAGGCTCGTGCTCTTAAGTCTTCGAATTCTTCAAGATTCAGGTCAAACGCCACTACTTTGACATGATTGACTCGACCTCAACTTAACTACTTTCTTCCTGTGGTAACCATTATAAACTACTTAAATCTTTACTATTGTATAGTATTGTACTATAGTATGTTGTTTATTATGAGTGCTATTGGTATGTATGTTATTGTTCTTAACTATCGTATAAGTCCTTCAAATTTGTACACCCTGTCTTATCTTTTCTTCTATTCTACTCTTTACTCAAAAGGTTATCTGGAAAGGATATTTCCATTGCAATAATACCGCCTTTTGTAGGTAATGTGTCTTCTGTGTGAGGTGCTGTTGTTGCTGTAGTTACTTCGTGTGTAAAATAAAGTGTATTGTATCTATCTAGCTGTCTATAATGAAAATAAATATAGTATAGGAGTCTATTGTATGGCTGGCAAAGTTGGTATCAAGACCGACCGCGTTGAGATTTTCGGTGACAATGAGTGCTGCTTTTTTAGGGCTGTCCATGTCCAATATAATAAATCTACGAGCATAAAGTTCTGCTTAGTTTTAAACAACTAATCATTTATCCCATACAACCATATAATAAATGTTGAATCGCTCATAACGCCTAATTTCAATCGTAACTGATCGACAAGATCCAGCCACGCTGGACGCGTTCGGAAGTTAGATGGGTAGTGGCTAATGGCATAATTTCATGAGCGCTTCCGTGCTTTGGAGAGCACGTTAAGCCCTTGGTTCAAGTTGTTTTGGTTAGATATCAATCGTTAAACATTATTGTTAAAATTTCCTTAACTATTGGTAATGTAGAGTCAGCCCTATGTATTCATTCCATTAACTAGCTCTCCCTCCCACTCCCATCGTTTATATCACCCGCATAATAATTAAGAAGTGATTTTACGGACAAAAGGTCAGTCCTGATCGATATTTGACATATTTATTGGACTATTTGCGTCAGTGACACGCACAACTTATGATAATATATTAGATTAATATTATTTAATAATATGTAATTGCATTTTTAAAATTATATGTAATGTATGTAATGTTGCAAAATTTAATACGATAATAAATATAAATAAACGGAGAGTATTGACGGACTTTTTAGCAGTTTTCATATAGATAAAATATATATTTATAATGGAGAAAGACAACATCAGATATATTTTGTGTAAACGATATGTTTCAAAACATTTAAATTGTACTATGTTATTAACTCCTTGTTTTCTGACGGTAGTTATTCTGATTGTATGCTAGTTTGATCGCACCGGTGTTATTACAAACTAAGTTAAATAGTTAAAATTTATTATGATGGTTGCAATGAAAACAGGAAATAGTCAAGTATTGTACTCGTTTTTTTTATGTGAATAAGATAGCGAACGAGCATGCAGCTCCACCCATCCGCTGCCACCCATGACATCTGTGACAAATT